>CAEGAF010060439.1:0-122459 GCA_903067075.1 Micropoecilia bifurca
GAGTGACCAGAATTTAAACATGAAGAAAAGTGATGTGTAACTTACAAGTATGAGGCAAGGTGTAGCATGCACCTCCGCTTCACAAAAAAGACTGCTCCTCTTCTAAATAAAAGGTCACATGGACCTCAATACCACTTTTATTTGAATGAAAATATGTCTGGAGGTATTCTAAATCATCAAACCCAAAAAATTAAATAAAGAAGCAACGTGAGGTACAGATTTGTGGTTTGTTGCCTAAGGGCAACGGTATGCCATAGAGGGTTAAATATTCCTTATTCCTTATTCAGAACATAGATTAGAGTGCACTCCAGTTGGAGGCACTTAGCTTGCTGATATTAGCAAATCTTCATCGGTACAGACAGAGCATGTGCATAGTGTAACATGACACTAAATATTATTATCAGTTAACTTATCACAGTGAGTTATACTTTGTACTTTACACTAAGTACACTTATTCTCTCTAGGATTATAATATACTGGGGGGAAAACTAAGAAAAAAGGCAAAAGGCTACACACAAAGACTTAAAAAAATATATATTTAGCTGAAAGGTACAAAAAACATGGTCCTTCTAAGTGTTGCATTGCAAAGCTTTCCTATAATATACCCTGCATAAATTTGATTTAGCTACCCTCTCAATGTCAGTAAACTTGTTGAAAAGCAGCTCAAAATAGCCAGTTTAATTAGGCTCAAGAATACAGTGGGAAAAAAAAGAAAGAAAAAAGGAAGGCCGGTGTGTCTGACAGACGTATCTGGAGGCTGTTGTCAAAGTGTGATTGTGTAAAATTGTAAGGTCTATTAATAGACTCAAACTCTGGGCTGTTTTCTGCTCGCCAGCGTCCATGTCTGTGATCTGTTAGCTTCAGATAGAAACAGAGATAACAGGAGGCAGAGGGCATAGAAACCACTATCACTTGATCAATTTAATTCTGATATTTAACAGTTTTTCATTCATAAATTGTCTATTTTTACATGATTAAAGGAGTTTTAGTTTTGATGTGAGTGTAAAGACAAAAAAAGACAAAAAACGACTTGTAACTTGGTGGTGAAGATGGTTACTGTGTTTCTTGTGTGGCTGTATCAAAAATGTCACCAACACTTTAAAGTGGGCGTGGCTACTGCTCTGAAGTACGTTCTGTTGATAAAACTAGTGGCCTATTGCTCTTATGGATCCAATATTTACCATCACAATAAAATCTCTCTTGGTGTTTTGTCAAACTTTTTAATTATCGTAGTAATTTGTTGCGTCACTCAGAGCATAAAAACCTTCAGATATGAAAAACTGAGCTTGGCTGTCAAAACAATCTTAGACCAGGCCTTCGGATTTATGTTCTATTATCTGTTGAACACTTTGCACGTCTAAATGCTGAATGCAAAAAGGCTCTTCCTATATACACCCATAGTATAATATCTCAGCTGTGTTGCACTGAGGCTGCAGCTGGTGCCTCCAATGCTGGTGCATTGGAAGTGCTCCCACAACTAATTTTGTCCCGACTCCAACATTTGCAGAAAGAATGACTTCAATGCCCTGCCAATCAAATTTTTTGTTTTACTCAAAAACCACTAGATTTCCTCCCATTTTCTGCACTATTGTAAGGCTTGTCATACTTTTTCTTTTTTTAAGCATCAGATTCTGTGCCAGAGATCAGACGCTTAGATGTAAAAGTTATTTTAGGCAAACCAGTAGGCTGAAGATGCAAAAACAACAAATATAGTCCTTAGGAAATTAGGACACCCAGCCAAAGTATTTATGTTTTTTTTTTAAAGTAGTAGCAGAAATAAACAATAACAGATTCGAAAAAAAAATATTTTAAAATATGCTTCAGGGAAATAATAATAATAATAATAATAAAACTTAATTAACAAAACAATCTTAACTTATGCTGTTTAAACTGATTAAATTCACTTGAATAAAAAAACAGGGTTCCACTGTGCCAGGTAGTAATATAGCAATTCCCTCAAATGTACACTATGTGATAGCATTATAAAGCAGCTTCTCCTGAGAACAACTTAAGTTCAGATGAGATGCCGACTTTTAACTTCTTTGTATTTTATTATCAGCTGGAAGGATATTAAAGTCCAACGTGCCTCCAGAGGCAAAATGGCTCCTGTAATGAGAAGAAAAGGGGCTTTAATTACAGATAAACGCTGATCTGAGCTGAACTCATTACCTCCAACAATCCGCTTGAGACCCTCCGTCTTTTTTCTGAGGATTACGGCGAGATGAGTGTGCGATAAATTAAAGAACAGACGGAAAGAAGCTTGGTATTTTAGCATCAAGCAATTTAGTTTTTTTCTCAAAGTTAGCAAACTTTGTTGCGTCATGCTACAAAAACATTCTTTTAATACTTGGAAATTACTCCCCAAGCTGTTAAAAGTAAGTGCAGGTCAGGAGTTGGCAGCGTTTTGTCTCCCAAGACTTGAGATGTTCATGAATAGTTTAAGACAAATTTGAAATTAGAGTTCACTACAATAATTTTCTGCCTCTTTTTCTTTTCTTTTTTAAACCACATGGCCATAGTTCATACATAAATCACTTATAATACCAAAATTTATGAAGAAATGCCTTCAAATATTTAGTTTTTTTAATGGAAACTTTTATAGCTTCCTGCTGCAGGTAGTTGCAAACCATTGGAGAAGTTGGACAGGCCAAACAAAATGAACATGGCGCTGAACTAGAAGAAAAGTGACAAATGTAAAATAAATGTGAATTCATTTGTGATGTGCACACAAAATAGAGTCGAGAAATTCTCACATCTGTGGAGGTTTGCAGCTCCTCCAGAGTTACCATGGGGCAACTGATTAATAATAGATTTTCCTAATGGATTGCTCTAAATGTAGCTCTGTTTCTCTTCTCATCAAGCCTGACCAGTTTAAGTGTCTCTGCTTACAAGCACCATCACATTTGGAAAGTTATATTTTGGCCTCCTCTTCTTTATACATTTTCATATTTCTCATGCTTTCGTCTTGCTGCTGCTCCATGTAGGCTGTATTTATACATAGCTATCGTATCGTGATATCGCATCGCACCAATGTTTACATTTTCGGATATTACTGAACAGATTTAGGGACATATCCGAACAAAAGACGTTGAATAATGGCGCACACAAACACACACCCACCACACCTGCCAGATGTTTCATTTGTGCAAAAAAATTGCACCTCACTTTTGTAAATGCTGGTAGAAAATATTTTTTGGTTATTTTTTTTTTATCAATGCAGGTCAGATTCAGAGTTTAGGTAGCTACCAGCAGTCTTTTGTTGTTTATATTAGTACTCTGAATGTTAAGTGCATTACCAGAAAACAACAGAGAAAATTTCCGCCCATTATGTTTAATGTTTTTTGGGATTTTGGGTGGCATGTGTACCTTGCAACAAACCCATCACTGAAAAGAAAAAGAGGGGTTTTTTGAAAGCCAATCACTCAAAAATTAACTCAATTTGAAAATGATCTATAATTACATTCTTTAACTATATGTATAAATAATTTTGCAAAACAAATGTACACTATAAAAAGTGTGCAGTGAAGTTTTAAAGTGAAAGTTCTTTAAAAATGTCATTTTGAAAAATAACAGCAGACATGGCATTTTTGGGATACCGTAAAATATATGTTGAAATCAAGACTCAAAAGCCGTTTCCCCCAGCCTGCTTTATGATCTTAACAAGCTAATTCTTTTGAAGAAGTCTGTGACTATCACAATTTAATTAGGCTGCAAAAATGCTTCCAAAGCCAAAAACAATTAAAAATAGGCAAAACAGAATATTTTTTGACCACTCCCTAAATTTTGTAGGATTTCAATAACTAACTACCAGAATATTCAATAATTTTACTGAACTTCAATCCTTAACATCACAGATTTCTGGGGGCTGTAAGCAAAGAAAAGGTTTTAGACCCCGACCTCTATGCAAGGTTGGTGGCATCAACTACCTCACTCACTCTTTGGTTACCATAGCAGCAATTTCATGTACCTAATAACTGCTTATAAATAAAATCAACGTTGTTGAGTGGAAACTGGATTAAACAGGAAGGGACATAATCACCAGTGTGGCACCATTTCAGACATTTAAAATAATAATCATTATTGACACCAGCTGATATTAAAGGGTTATGTCCCAATTGTACGTTTTTTTCCCAGCCATGTCGTCCAATCCAAACTGATGTTTGCAGGAGAAAAAGCATCACCAATCTGCATGTGCTGGGAGGACTGTGGTCCTTTGCATGTGGGTCACAACAGGTGCAGCCTGACCCCCCCCCTGCAGCCTCACGGCCCCCTGGGGCCTCCAGCCGCCAGTGCGCAGCTTATATATTCAGTCAGGTTCGCACAAAGAACATGGGAGCTGCTTTGAGGTCATTAAAGCAGCATTACTTACTCAGCGTATCCGGTGGCCCACGGTAATCTCCTGGTTTCCTTCAGGATGAGGATGGGCCGCGCGACGTGGTCCGCGGAGCACTCGACCTCATCCGCGGACAGTCCGAGGAACTCGGGTCTCGCATAGGGGAATTTCAGCGGCAAATCCGAAGACGAATTCCCGCCCCCACCGGCGCTCCCCCCGGTCATAATCCCACCCATGAACCCGGCCACGGCCGTCTTGACCCGGGTGAGCATGTTGTTGTTGCCACCGCCGCCGCCGCCGCCGCCGCGCCGCGCCGCTGTGTCCGTCGGCCGGTGCGCGGCGCCGCGGCTCCCTTTCCCCGGATTCCCCCCCAGCTCGTCCGCGCTGCTGCTCGACGAACAGGGGCTGGAAAGGAAGCGGTGGCTGCTGGGGGGTGAGAGGGGGGGGGGGGGGGAGGATGATGATGAGGAGGAGATGGAGGAAGCTCCTGCGGTGGTCAAGGTCTCATGGATTCAGAGCCGCGACTCGGGCAGGGCGATGATAATAATAACAACAATAACCAGCGACGCTGCTGCTGGTTCACCTCCATAAAAAGTCATTGATAACGGCGTGAACGCGGAAATACGGTGGGAGATTATGGGGTCACGTGACGCATCCATGGATGAGCACTGCAAAAAAAAAAAAAAAAAAACAGCCTGCACCACGTATAAGCTGCAGGCGCTAGTGATTTACTGCAAAAACGCACTATATAACCGACATTTTGACTCAACACTTAAAATTTGATTTAATTATTCATAACAGATCTTCAGTAGTTGACAATGATAATAAGTCCCATTACTTATATTGCCCCATTGCAGTGGGATTTAAATGCGTGTTGAATCCTCTCTGGTTAGACTTAAAGGCTATTTTTTGCAGTGCAGAGTGAGCAGCTTAAGAGACTTGACAGAAGGTCAAAGGTAAATCAGTCCCTAACAGCCAGAGATCTGAGATGACTCCCACTGCAGTGGCACTGTAAATATCTGAATTTCTGAGCATTATGGGAACTGCTGCTCATCGGATGATCAAAAAAATCTTGGCTGTTCACATCATAAATACGTGTGAAAAGGATTTTATGAGGCCAGTATAAAACAGCGTCCAATTGTTCGTTGATATAACAGAGGTTATAGCAATATTTTCCTTCAGAATCCGTTTTTAAATATGACTTAGATATTTCTGGCAGTTTTGATGTCATTGTGGACATTTATGTACAAGACATTGCACTGATTCAGTTAGGTTAAAATCACTGGTATATATTTATATATATAAAAATGGCGAGAATTAAAATGCTGCAAGTAATTATCAGATTTTTATTTTTTCAGCATAAAGCAGGCAACCTAGTCCTCCCAGTATCCACCAGCAAGCTTGTTGAAAGGACAACAAACAGATGCGATACAAGTATTTTTTTTTTTCTAGTTCTTGGGTGTCCTGCCCCTTTCTATTGCTGCCCTGGGCAACTGCCCATATAGCCCATATCAAGAATTGCTACCAGTGAGCTCACACTTTGGGTGGATCCAAGTGACTTAAAAGCAAACATCCATTTGTCAGAGTGATCAGAGCCACAATTTAAAACATCTACTCAGAACTTAGGATATATACCATAAACACTGAGAAAAGTGAGCATTTTAATTCAAGTCCCACATTAGATTTGGGGATAGAAGCAAAAACCCACCCATTAAGATCCCCCATATGAACTCCTTCATTAATAGTAAACTTTAAAAAATTCAGTGGTTAAAAAAACTTTAAATTTATAAATACTGTATATTACTGTAAATACTGTATATTCCATACATCTGTACTTATTGGAGCGACACACTTTCTGCAGTACACTCTAATTCCTTTAGAGTGCGCTCTAGCATCAAGGTGCAGAGGGAAATTTAATATTCACCTGTCAGGGACAGTCTAGGGGTTTTCACAGCGTGTTTCCAGTAAATGCTTCAAACTCTTCTGTGAAACACTAAAATAAAGAGGTCTTCCCTCAACGCTCGAGTCCGTCTGCTATGTTGTCTCAACAATTTATCTCAAGTATCTGGCTCTGAGCCAAATGAACAATGTCTTATTTTTTGTTTTGGAGAAATTGCCAGGCGTGTCTTGCGTCGTGGGCTTTCATCTCCCGTGACTTTGACATCATTGTCTTCACCACTATTATTAGAGCCACATGTGACTGGATTGCGTCTTTTGTCGTATTTTTTCCCCACCCTCTGGGTAATGAAATGGCGAGAATGTAGCAATCTAGATAATCAGTTTTAATGAAGCTTGTGGATGAAGCTTGGTATCCATTTATGATCTTAGCTAAATTTTAAACACAAACAACAGCTCCTGCTCCCACAGGTATTCATCATGACCCATAATTTTTTTATAAACTGATAACACGACTGTTTAATAACCTTTGATTACCCTGAAAGTGTTGGGAGCAATGCATCACATTTCCTTCCCAGCATCAGGTTTGTGTGAATATATTGTCAGCTTGTGGTGGTTATTTCTCAAGTGCGGGAACATGCAGGTTCTGTGGGAGAGTTGGAACATGATGTATTGATGTATTGTACACATCAAGGAAGGAGGACACCAGGAAGTTCTTTAAAGACACAAGCATTTTTAAAAGAGTTATAGCGAGGACATAAAGTGGCGCGACAACCAATACGGTTATTTAAAGATTTATTCAAGGGGAAATGCTGGTTATCTTTGGCGATAATCCAACGTTACATGTGATTACTGTTTGAGTTGATGACATCATAAGAACAGGTGAAAACAGAGGACCAGATAGGTATGCAAAAGTCAATACAATGGCCACTTTCAAGTACTTTCACATTTCAAAGAGGTATTTGATGGATCAATAATAAGATATCATTAGAAATATGGGTAAAATAAAGGTTGTTTTTTTTTAGGGAGATCAGATTTTGTCTCTATCAAGTATTGATTGAAAGGTTGTTCACAAAATGCTACATTTTAGGTGAGAATCTATCTAAAGTGATTTCGATTGAACAGAATAGCCTGGCTTGTAGTTTTACTAATTATTTAGAGGGTAATCAACTTACAAACTATTCAAAGGAAGCCTATGAAGTGTTTTGAGCATTTTTTCCCCATATCTCAGATAGTAGAAGAGCGTCGAGGTGAAGAGGAAGCGGATTCCTCGACATTCATAGGGAGTTGCCAGAGGTATCAGCTCTGACTAAAAAATTATAAGGTTACATGTGGTTTGAAAAATGATCCTTTGACGGAAACCAAAACAACAAATTGTGAGATGTCTTTTTAACCTTAAGGCAGTATACAGGGAATGTCGCTGTACAGCGACTGCTTTGCCCTGTGGCTTTGGGAAAGGTTTGCAACAATGAGCTCATCGTATCTGAACATTTTGTCTCCGACAAAACATTTATTGGATTCTTTTCTGTGAAGTAATTGCCAACCCTCATATAGCTTACTATAGTAGTAATATTTAGGATAAATCAAATTATTTGTAAGTTTATTCAAACAGGGTCAAAGAAATTGACATCATACTAACAAAGTCATCAACACAGCCAAATATTAACATGATTATGTTTTCTTATTTATTATTAAGCACAACTGGGTTACAATTTTTGACCCAATGTTTGTTTAAAACTGTCAACTTACCTTGAATTTGAAGTAAACCATCCATTTTTCTGGTTTAATGTAGCTAACACTAGGTCATGCTAACCATTCTGCAAATAAAAGGCTATTTCTCCACTTTTAATTTCACTCTGGGATGAAAAAGCCTTTTTGAATTCGTAAACAAATTTGTCTTTTGTTGTGCGTTAATGTTATCCACACAACCGGCTGACATTAACTTTGCTATATTTAATTTGACCAAAAACCAAGTTCCAACTTTTGACAGCAAATTTAATTAAAACTTGCTAGCATCTATCCTGACAACATAAACCCAGGTTTTGGTTTAAAATAAACAAAAAATAAATAGCCCAGCTGTTATTTTACGGCAAATTATTGCCCCTTTTGGTCAAAGTGTGAACGCTAACTATAGCTAGCACATGTACTAATGTTATCGTCTCTCGTAGCGATGAAACAGGTTTTGTTAAGTGTTAGCTAAAGTTCTTAGCATAACCATCTGACATTAGGACCATTACAGAGCATAATTTTACTATTTTCCCAAGGCTGGGTGCGATTTCTGATCCAATATGTGGGTCAAACCAGCTAACCCAATTTCTAGAAACATTAGCTCAATGTTTGGGTAAAAGCAACAACATATTTGTGTAGGCTAATGTGTGGAACAACTTGTCATCTTTGTTAAAACTGACAACTTTCTCCAGATAGCCAATAGCACAATTCCTAAGTTACAACACATTTACAACTTAATGATTAAAAGGTTAGAGGATGTAAAGCAGTCTAGCCCCGCCTCCTAGCTGTCACTTCTTCATGTGCTCACCCCACGCTCCAAACACATATATCATCCCCATCCTGCTGCCTCGCAGACTTCACAGACCTCACAGACCTCGCAGACCTCGTCTAGCTGTGGATCCTGGCTTGACAGCACGTTTAAAAAGGAGCAGGAACTCAAATCTAAAGAAATATGATTCACTGGATTGCCTTGCTGATTTCCTGCTGCTGCTTGAATGGAGCTGCAGGAGAAATCCCTCAACTGGAGAGAATCAAGAGATGTCAGACCAGGTGTTCTCAGGTAAAGCCCTACTCTCAATTACTATCATGCTGTCACCTGTTAACTAGCTACAATTAAGCCTCCATCTGCTGTTAAGTTCACTTAGACAAAAAAAAAAAAGATTTCCAGTAACACTTATCCTTGTGCAGTTTCTCTTCCCTCTGTGGTCACACAGATACTGCTTGCTTTGGTTTTCGGGGATGTTTGCTTTACTTTCAGTAAATCTTTCTGTGGAGCTTGTAAGGCAAGCATTGAGGTAAGCACCATGAAGTAGGGATAACCTTTCGGTGCTCTTTGAAGCGACAGTTAAGAAAAAGATAATAATGAAAGAGCATAGCTGGAAGGTAACTTCCCCAAAACTGAGTCACTTGGGATAACAAAGACATTCTCATGAGGCAGCATACTGGAAAACATACCCAGGTGTTTAGGGAAATTGAGCTTACATACACGTAGATAAAAAAAAAAAAAAAGAAGAAGATAAGAAACAGCTGACCTGTGACGGTGTTTACTTTTTTTTCATTCTCCCTTCACTGGTGCTGCTTCAGCTCACGCTTAAACAACATTTTTATGAGCTGTGCAAGTTTTATCTTGTGAAATGCATCTTTAAGGTTCGGCGTCTGACATCACTGTTTATGTCTCCTTAAAATATGCAGCAAACCATTCCCAGAAAATGTTCAAACATTGTAACGTTTTATAATTCAACACAGGCTTAGTTTGACATCATCCTCATACCATCCAAACTGTGTGACTTGCTTCACGTAAACCGCTGCTGGACATTTGAATGAAAGTTCAGACAGGTGCTGGTTGTAGTCTCTGTGGTTTTCATTGTAGAAAGGACCTGTCTTTGACCCGTCGTCGTTATGTAATTTTATAGTTTTCATGCAAAAAGAATGAAAATAATCTGTTTTTTGTTGTGACCGCCCACCAGTTTTGGGTTTCTGTATGACTGACTTTTCTGGGTACTGAAAACACATGTGTTCATACCTACCAGGGAGATTTTTGGTACACAAGTGCTGGTCATTTTGCAACTTTTTTGGTTTTGCAAGTTTTTTTCTCCCTGATAATACATTGATTCACCTTTTACTTGGTATTTTTGTGATAATTTAGAGCTGACTGCTTTTCCAGGACAATTTTTTCCTGCCAGAAGTGACGTTCTCTGTGCACTCACTTTGATTTAAAGTACATAATCTGCACTTGGTTTACAATAGGATCATGCGGTTATATGACTTAAATAAATAAAAATCTAATAATCTGTCGTGGGTCATAATCTGTCACATTTTATGGGACTAGACTTGCCCAAAGAGAGACCAGAAGTTAAACAAATCAATCTGCATAATTAATAAAACTCCTTAGTCACAGAGAGGGAGAAACTGTTATCTAACGGTTTAATTACATGCAAAAAAAAAAAAAGAAAAAAGTTTCAGGTCCAAAATAGGAGACCAAAACTGGGAATATCTACGTATTAAATGAAGACATAAATCATCAATGGGGTGACATCACCAAGAGTCGGACTTTCCGGAGGTCAAAAGGATTCATGTCTCTGTTGATTTAGCCAACATGTCACACATGAGTCGAGATGATCACATTTTGCTCCAGTCAATAAACACAGTCTGTCAAAACATCTGGGGCTAAAGGAAACATTTCCAGTCCGGTCACTTCCCTGGGATGACACACTCAGAAGGTGTTTTCTTATTTATTGTAGGGCCTCAGTACTACTCCCTGATTTAGCTCGTTAGTAAACCAAAGGCGTCTGTTTCATAAAAGGAACAAAAGCAGAAGGAGGGACCCGGCCACCATTAGAAACGTTAAAAAATAAGCATCTTCCTGGTTAGGCTGACAAATGCTACGCACGTGCTCACACCTTAAAGGAATGAGGATGCGGAAAAACCCTTCTTCGGGTCACTGTTTTTGTTTGCTTGGTTACAGTTCAGGTTTGGAAAACAGCAGCACTACTGCCCACAATAATAATTACAGAGTATCTCACCTGACCGCCTCCCTTTCTTTTCTTTTTCCTCCATAGGGACTCAGCTGCAAGACCCGTCCAGATTGTGAGTGCGAATGACTCGTGCACAAGCATCGTAAACGTTTCTGCACAACACCTCCAGAGATGTCAACTTTTTGATCAACAAAAAGACTGTGGTTCTTTTGTACTCTGATTCATCCAGAGTACAAAATGATCTGAGTCATTTTACTAGGATTGTAACATCACACAAGTTTCACTCGTATGCCAAATATCTCCTCCAAAGCATCCAACTCAGCGTCCTCGTCTCTGGTTTCAACAGATTGGTTTGCGCCTGCGTGTCACGACCCGGCTGAGGGCCTCAACATCACCAGCCTGATCCACAGCGTGAACATCTCCACGGTCATGAAGTGTGAGGACAAGCAGAAGTGCAGACTCCACCTGAAAATCCACACGGTTGTGCAGCTTATGGGTAGGTAGAGCCAATGACTTTACGTTGACATTAACCCTGCCTATAAAGCGGTGCCAAGCTTTAATGTGGCTTCAAAGTAAGCTGCGCACAATGCCTCTCAGAGGTGTTTATGCCCTTTGACCTTTTCAGCGTTCTGCAACATTGACGCAAGTTTCCTGGTCAGACAAACCGTGTTTTTTAGTGCGTTTTTGGAACAATCGACACTTTTGAGTGGGAAGCAATGGAGAAAAGAAGCAGCAGAGTCATTTCTTTCATCCACAACAAACCCCAAGCATACAGCCAGACCTGTAAAGAATAGTCATGTGTGTTGGAGGGATCGGACCAGGAAGCACACAGGGAAGCGGGAGTCTCGCGATAAATCAAATTAAGGAATAGCTTCAGCAAAACTCTTTCAGTAGTGCTCAACGAGAGAGAAAACCAGATGAACGCAGGTAACATGGGGGAAAGTCTGATAAGGACAAAGGGTGTGTATGCAGAAGCAACAGCTGGAGGAGAGATGAGGAGATAGAAAACAGCTGTGCTGAGAGACAGGTCGAGCAACAGAACATAAAAATAGACCTAAACGAAAGGAAAACAATTAAATTAACAAACAGCAAAGTGAAGAAACTATAGCTGCAACGTTGTCGTCCAATCTTTGTTTCCGCCCCCCCTGAAATGTAGGTCGGTATGTAGGTCAAGCAGAAGGCGAAAAATAAGTAATAAAAAGAAAACAGGAAATGCAAATTAATGCAATTCCCGTTAAGCCATAAAAGTTAAATATGGTGAAAACTCTTCGCTTTATTTGCTCTTTCCCAAGTGTCAGTTCCTGCTGATATTTAACCAAAACTAGGAGGCCACAAATGGCCTGACGTAAAGTTGCCTTAGGTAACATTTGCCACAGATTTGAGCTCCATGTGGGAGACAAATTATGGCTGGGTCTTAGAGAAGCACCACAAACAAGCTAGTTTTTATTAAGCCCCCTGGGCTACGTTTCAATTCCCAGTCAGGTCAGCATGCCTGCCACACTGCATTGACATGCTGCTACATGTGATGCATGCCGCAAAGATCCACTTAGTCGTTTGCATTGACTATAGAATTGCGCAAATTGAAATTCTGAAAATAAATATACTTAATAGAAACACGACCATTTAAAGAAAAAAAACTCACGTTTCAGCGCTGTGATGAGGTGAGGTGGTTTTTCTAGCCATATCGAAATAAACAGATTTTGCAGATCTGTAATGGAAAGACTACTGGCAAAAACCACAAAGAAGGCGAGGGGAAGTAGTCTTCTTTGTGGTTTGTTTCTTTTTTACAGATAATATACAGCATTCCATCATCCCCCATAAAACGCTGCATACAGTCCCAAGTAAAGCAGGCTTTGTTGCTCCAATGCCTGAATAAGACGCTAACATCTGACTCATCAGCTAGCATAATTCAGCCATGCTAGCGCCATGTTCTTGAATTTCTTTATGGGTTTTTGAGACATTTTTGCCTACTTCCTGCTGTCTGACAGGTTCTTTTAAGTGATTTCTGGCTGCAATCAGGTCCAGATGCGGTCAGTCAATTTGAAATATGCAAGACTATTTTCCATCCAGCAAAAATAAACAATCCTCTTCACTCATTAGTATTTATTTTTATTTTTATTATTAACAGCTTTATTAGTAGATAATAAAGCTACTAATGCAGTTGCAGTCATTGGAGCAAAAAAAAGAAATTATTAAATAGCTGTTGACATTAATTCATCTAATCAGATCCTGATGACAACCAACTAAACTGCCATGTCTTGTTTTTAATTTTTATTCAACCGAAGAAAAGAGGAAGGTGTGGTGGAATATCTATCACCAGCTGTGATGATGGACTTTTAAAATAATGCAGAGTTTCTATGCAGCACCAAGTTCAGCTACCAACGCACGCCATTGAATGAGCATGTGCCCTTTGCACCCAGAATAGGCTTTTCTCTTCTTATATAACCTGAGGAGGAAGTTGTAAGAGTAACTGATAGGCTGCAGTCAGACAAGCCTGGAGATTAGTCACGTTATGAACATATTTGGATGCAGGGCAGTGAAGGAAGTCTCCCCCGCGAAACCCGTCGCGGTCCAATAAAAATGGCCTTTGCGGGACAAAACAGGCCAAATTGACATTTCATGTTTCTGGCAGCACTAATAGTGTAAACAATAAGGTTAGATTCTTCTTCCTTTTTTTTATTAAAAAGGGCACATGCAGACATATGCATTACATCCTTGTTTGAGTAAGAGACATCCGGCAAAGTCCTTCCCTGTTTGGACAGAAGAGGGGAAATCCCTCAGGTTGGACTGAGTCTGCAGTCCAGTCATCCAGTCACTTGTCAAAACAGCACTTGCCAAGTCTTGATAGTTTCAACAGTTCGCTGACTAGTGAGCATTTTCTGTTTCATAGCTGAGTTATTTTTCACTGACTTGTTTCCTTCTTGGGTTTAGATCCAGACTCTGTCAGCGGCATTTCCATTTGTACAAGCAGCGCTGGGATGATGACAAAATGCCAAATCGTGCAATTCACCAAAGCATCACGGAGATCAATGTCTGGACTGCCGGTAATGTTTGCAGAGATTTATGCTACTCCGCAGTACATTTTTAATAACATACAGCATCCTCCATGCTCCAAAAAAAGCCTTACAGTAAATCATGGCTTCATTACAGCAGCATGATGTTACAGAAAAGCATTGAAAAAGCCAAAGTTTAAGTACATTTTTCACATCAGCCTCACTGGAACTCCTTAGTTACTGCCCTACCATCACGGAAGTAAAAAATTAATTGGAATATTGTGTGCTTTAGTCATATAAATCAGACATTTTGGCTGCAAAAAAGCTGAGTCGGATGGGTGTGAATCAAAAGCTCAGCATGTAAAAAAGCACCTCGTTTCCATCGTTTAAGTGCAGTTGTGGACAAGTTTTCTTCAGCAAAGTTTTATATGTAAAGCAAGTTTAGCCTTAAATGTATTTTGTGAAGGGTTCGTATCTAGTTGCTCGTTTAATGCCTCAAGACTGACTCAAATTTCTATTTTGCATTGATGCTTCGCATTATTCAAAAGATGGTGAAATCACTGAAGTGTGACATGCATGTCATAACCGGAGTTTGTTTATTTATTTCCCCCCCCTCGTCTTTTGCCTGTAGGTGACAGTTGAGAATGATTATACTGAAGTGTCTCCAAGTCAGCACCTACAAGTAACGGTGAAAACAGTCCCAAGTTACTGTGGCATAACTTGGACTAGCAAGTACCATACCCCTGGTAAGAAAAGCAAACAAACAAAAAAACAAACACCTCTTTCTCTTGGTTAGCCGAACTATAGCAACACAGAAATACTTGCAGGCATCCGTCTGGAACTGCAGATTACATTTCATTAAAACAGGTAAATGAGGTTACAACTATTTCCTTTAGGACACAAAAGGAAACAGGAACTAGCACACTAAGAGTTAGTAAATTGGTAACCATGACGGAACGCAACTAATTTGCAAAAATTAACAGGGATAAGTTAAGATAAGTTAGCCAAAAATATCATAACCAACTGAGCAATGCCTACTTTGGTGCCTTTTTTGCAACCTTTTTGCAATCTTATTTTGGTATGGGTGTTATCCAAGTCGGCTGAATACTCTACATTGTTTAGTATTGAGTCATTTGCGATATGGTGTTCTTCAGAAGGGTTTGAGATCGTCCTGATAGAGTAAACCACAAAACACTACCATGGAAGAGTTGTTTTACATGTTCCACCATATCTTCCGCTCTCATTTGATAGCTTTGTTTTTCTTTTTCCACAGAATGCTCGCATGAAGATTTGAGAAAAAATGTTCCTGAATGCATCAGTGAGTACATATCCTGGTTTTATCTGAGTCTATAGAAGATTTTATGTTTGCAGGATCCATCTACGCTCCTACCATCTTACACTTCATGACATGTTGGTGGAACATGTCATGAAAGAAAACCTCGACGTCTCTCTCCCGCAGCAGTACTCCTAAATTTATTCTGCTAGGCAATAAGGCATTTCCAAGCCATAAGGGACATGAATAGTTCATCTGGAGTTCATAGTTCTTGGTCTGCTTTCAACTTTCCACCAAGTTCAAAACCACTTCACTCATTCTCTGAGGCTGAATAAAAACAGACCACCCTACCCAGAACAATCATTTCATCAGACCATATCAGGGGTTGCCTTCTTTTGCTCAAGATCCATGTCTTCTTGGAAAAGTTGAGGGTTGGAATAGAGACAGGATGGTGAATCTAGAGCTTATCTTGTTTTGCCATGACAGACAGGAGCAGCGCCCAGATTACTGCAGTGAGCAACCTCAAGATACTTGAAGAAATACTCCCGACCCAGGAGGAGTGATTCATCTTTTGTAGACCACATTGTTGGTAATCCACAACATCTCAAAAGAAAAAATTTCCTTTACAAATTTTCCCCACATGACACTAACTCGACAGTGTGTTAAATGCAGGGTGTGTTGAGATGCAATTCTAAGAAAAAGTGCTTGACTGTTCCCATGGAGGCAAGTGTTTCTTTCAACACGTACGGGCCATCTTTCACTGTCAGGGTCAATAGGTGGTGATATATTTGAAAGACTGAAATGTAGATTTCAAAGGCAGGGAGGCTACAGGTTGAGCAGGCTTCTTTTAACAAAACAAGTATGAAGGTTCTGCAGAAAGCAAGAACTTTGAAAATCCCAAACACTAAGCAGAGTATGCAAGTTGGACCTCTGGATGTTTCCAGATTTCATCATGTTGAGGAACAAAATCATCACTTTGTGTGATGACAAAGTGGCAAAGGAGAAGGGATCTTAAGCGGAATATGGGGAAGTATGACTATCTGTGGAGTTGAGTAACGACCAGAGACAAGGCCGGGTGTTGAGGAAAACTCCAAAGACAAGAAAATTACATCAAAGAAAGAGCAAGAAAATACCTTGTTGGATTTATTTTCTATGACTGAAGTGGATATTTGCTACATTTAAAGGCACCGCTTAAACAAGCCTGTAAACATCTACGAAGTACCAGTTGTGCAACTGAGTGTTCTTAACGTACTTAAAATGCAAAGACAGTGATTGAGTCTATATGTCAGGAAGGAATTACAGCAAGATGTGCCTTATCTCTGATCGTATAACCAGTACGTCATTTCTTCATTGCTATCCAGTGTGCAATGTTTTCATAATTAGACATGACATGGAGCAACAGTCTGACTTCAGACATGTATCCTATTTATCTAAAACAGTAACAAAAACCATGTAGAATGCTTTCTTTGGCATTAGCATAACATTTTATTATTACTAGAGCAGAGAAGGCGGCTGGTGGATGACACCAGTCGAGCAATAACCGTCCCATCCTCATGTCAGAGAGTTTACAGGAATTCAGCCCTGTAAACTCTTTCTTTTCTCATTGCCAGCTTCGGTTTCTGATTGTCACTTTGTTTCGTCTCTTTCAGCTGGCAAGCTGTCTTACACTGCAAACCCAGAAAAGAAGGAGCTGGCAGTCAGTGTGTCGGACATGCTTCAAGGTTACGACTACCATCTCCGTCTCTGCCTCAGGAATTTCATCTGCACTGGCACGGGAGCTTACACCCTGGTTAGAAACTATGACTTGTGTTGAAAAACGTCAAAACTGAAGGCAGCAAACCTTAAAATCACTGCATGATGCTCAAACTAAGGAGTTAATAACTTTGACAGAATCCTAATTTATTGTTAGATAACTTACCTGAACACTAAATGTGTAGCATCAACCTGTTTTTCATGTTGAGTCATTCCCACCTACCTTGCCACGCCTACATTTAAAATAGTAACTTAACTTTTTAAAGTTCCACTTTAGACTATCCTGTATGACTTGAATGTCATCTTGTGACTCATCACTCATGCACTTTCCATGCAATTACTCTGACTCACTTTAATCAATGAACAAAGGTTAATGCCGCAATCACTGCACTGTTACAGCCCTCGTAAGAAGTGCTTGGTAGAAATCCCTTTATTGGATTTAAAGGAAAGAAAAAACAGAGACGTATTTTCTTCCTTTCCAGATAAAAAAGGGGGAACCCCTCAAGACAGCCATCCTTCAGTATTCCAGACCTTTGCCTTGCCTTTGTATTGAGGTAACTTCCTTACCAGCAATCCGGCCTTTGGACCGATGAGTAATCGCTTTCATGAAAGGATGCCAACTTTTATTACTCATTATGTCATTCTTTGTAGGGCTGGTCAGCTTTTATGGATGCCCCGAGAGTCCAGGTCTGCCCATTCAGAAACCGTGAGTCAAAAAACGATAGTGTTACTCATATGTTCTTATGCCACTGTGTATAGTAGACCTTATTATATGATTGGCCCGTTTTCCCTGCAGGTCTTGATGAACTGTGGTTTGGAATCACCTTTGATCCGCTGGAGGAGGCATTGATATGGGAGCCAGCTTGTCCTGTCGCAGCTGTGGCTGGTTTATGTGAAAAACGAGAGGACGGCATCTGCGTGGATCTGCCCGATTCATCACAGAATGTTAGCAGAGATAAGGTATAAGATATATGTTGTTGAATTGAACTAAACATTCTGAGAGGGTTAAAACTTCCAGAATGACGGTTTTCTTATCAATGACAAGTTTGTGACGGCTTCTCTTCAAAATAGTAACAGTAAGGGTCAGGAATATGGATGTAGCCTGGTTTTGTTAGAGGAATACTGGTTTGCTAATGCAAAAATGAGGCATGATGTCAACATGCACACTACACTGTAAACAGTTTCCCTCTTGCCAAGCGTTCTGGATTTCTCAAACTGAGCGGCTTTCAACAAGAACTGTTTACGTGTTGAAGTAAACTGTGTCACTTTGCACTTTACGAGATATCCAATAAAGTAATGAGTTTGTCCCGACATTCACTTTCAACCTACAAACGCTGTAAACACTGTAACATAACTGAGTAACCACAGGAAAGCCGGAGAACAAATCTTGTTTGGCCTAAAGCCCCAGGCGTGTCATTTGAGCTCCATATTCTGTATTTGCTATAAAAATAGCCGATGAAGCAGAAAGTCCTGTTGGAAATTTGAGTAAAATAATCTACTCATCTAAGATGAAACTTAAGGTAAATGACCTTTGCGTTCACCAATGTCTTTCAGATCACATTTGCTAAAGTAGATCCCCACCCTCAACTGTGCATGAAGGTAAGGATTTCTATCTCCTCAGGCATTTTTACACGACATAAATAAATGACATCATTGTTGGAATTCCCCTTAAGTCAATATATACATGGACATCTTTCAGCTTGTTTAGTTAGGAAGTCCTTCTCTTTATTTGGCCCAGACAAATATGGAATAAAATGTTAAAAGCTCATCAAGCTAATAAAGTTTAGCCTAAACAATTGTGTTTAAAGTCAGGCCTGGTTGAGTCATTTGGGCTTACCAAACGTAACCTAGTCCTTGAGATTCAGGTTTAGTTACTAACCAAGCTAGCCAACCAAATTTATCCCGACTTCATCGACTAACCAACACCTCCAGCCCGCATCAGAGTTTCTCCAGACTGTGGCTAAATGCCCTTTTATCTTTAGCTCTACTGGTGGATGGAGTTGGAAACTTTGTAACTAGAAACTGTACAAAACTGGAACAATTAAGTTATTATGGTTCTTTCCCGAAAATAGTTAAATTGCTTCCATAAGGGTATGGAGCTTCTTGAGAATATCAGGAATTTATTAGTGAGAGGAAGCATGAGATATTCAATACAGAGCTGCAGTACAAGGCAGCCTTCAGCTGACAAAAGCCTGTTTTACAACTTTGTTAGTATCTCTGAATAAAGCCAGAAGGGATTAGCCTGAGTTTTGGAAATGTCTAGGAAAATCTAACTGAACTGGAGCCAAAGCTATCTGGGAATTCATCATCAATAAACCACATAAGGGAGATTTTTCTCAGGATTCCACATCAATTGACTCCAAATGTTTCATGTAGTTACAAATGTCTGCAATATTTTCAGAATATCATATTAAATGACACACACATGCAGGAAACTATTCAAATTGTCCAGAATTCTGTCTGCAATTAGCTGCAACATTTAGCTGAAAACACAAAGCAGAAACAGTGTCAGTTCCTTTCAAATGTTTTCCATGTGTAGCAGAAATATTTTAAGACTTTTTCCTGTTAAATGTTTTTAACATTTCAAATCTATCAGTTTACGGTAGGCTCTCAGTCCTGGATCCGATGCCCTTTCGCTGACGGCATCAAAGGTGCGTTTTTGTTCTACATCACGATGCTGATGAAAATGCTTCCGAGTGAACTTCTGCATTAGGATGCATTTCAGGAACTCACTGTAACCTTTTTCTTTATTGTCTAGTCTGGGACGTGATCGTGTCGAGCCAACACGGTTATGAAGAACTGCAGATTCTGTCACGAGTTACGGCGAAGTTCTCCGTGGGGCAGTGGGGGACGTCTGCAGACTCACCAGCAGACCAGACGACCTACACGACACTTGTAGATGTCGTAAGTATCACCAAGTTATATGAATTTAATGACCTATTGTCCTGTTCTTTTTGTTTTGTTTATTTTTACTAAACTTGCTTGGACTTGTCTTTCTTGCAAGTCAATATTTTTGTGTTGCTCCAAGTGTCCCACATATGTTGCTAGGAAGCAATAGATTTCCTTTCAAGTGTCTCCGTTATCAACATAAAAGTAATTACGCTTCCAAGATCGTGTTACGATGCGTTTCTGTCAACATGTCAGCCACGTAGAATATGCAGGAAGTTGTTCCACGAAGCGTAAAATTATATCTTGTATCCATGCAGAACCCTGGCATGGGTAATTATCGTGTCATTACTTCTAGCCTTTTGACCTCACTTCAAGGAGACAACGGAGAGGTGTAAAGGTTGATCATATCAATAAGGAAATGTGTAGTTTAGATGTTGATCTGGGAAGTCTTGCTTCAATCTGTATAAGGAGAGGAGACAGATTTTAGCATTCGCAGATCTTACAGCAGAGAGATTAAGCAACACAAACAACCCCAAAGTCCGACATGACAAGGAAATAAAAAAAAAAAACAGCAATTATGGGAGCCTTTAAAGCCGCTACAGGGTCCTATTGTAATGTGTTTTTCTGTTTTCTTGTCTTTAGGAAAAACAGAAACCTGTTGAATTGCAACTACGGGGGAAAGAGTGCAACTTTTGTCAACAAGTAGGTTCACGCTCCTAAAGATTCTTAAAACCCGACGGGTTTCTTCTGCGCATTCAGTCAGGTGCTGAATGTTCCTTTTGTGTTTGTACAGGTGAAGAGGGTTGATGTGAAGTATGCCGCCACAGTCGTTCACTGTACCAAGAGCTGCAGTAAGTACGGCTTTTGTTACTGCCTGGCTCAGACTTTCAAAGAACCTGTCCATCTTTCTTCACAGCTGGATTTTCTCTTCTTTTTTTGAATATGAGGAACTGCTCCAGTTTGGCATGCAAATTGTTCCCAGAACTTATTTTTCAGGCATTAATTCCCATCTGATCTACTAATGTTGATGGTTTTTTTGAGAGCAATTACAAAAGCATGAGCCTCCAAATCATTTTTCTTTTGTTGCTTTTGACTAAATAAAAGCAGGACGTACTTTACCCGAGAGTACTGATGGGACATCTTGTTTTGATATTCTTGTTTGCTTCGTAGTTGTAAAGAGCAGAATGTGCACTGATAGTGTCTTCTTGTTAGAATTTAAAAATATGCAAGAGTTTATTGGCATTATGTCAAGTAGTGTAACCTCAACAAGAAGTTCCTCAAAGCTACACAACTAGTTCTCATTCGTTCAGTGTCAAAATTAAAAACACGGATCGAGACATCATGCACTAATTAGCTTGCTGATTATATCACTATGTAACATTTGAAACTTTTGTTAGCTTGATCTTCTCTTGTTCTCTTTGCTTACAAAAATCTGGGTTTTCAATTTTTTCTTTTTTTGTGTCCAAATCATTTTTGGTAATAAAGTAAAAAAAACTAACTTACTAAAAAACAAACAAACAAACAAAAAGGCTTAGGCCATTATTTTAGGAGTGATTGAGTTGCTTGGAGAATCATTCATCCAGCAGTCTGCTGGGAGTCAATTTTTTTTGAAAGTTGACAGGAAATTTGAAAATATCACTTGATAATTATGTGTTATTGGAAGATTAATGCCTGAGTACCAACTATAAAGTCTTAAAAATGCAAGCATTTAAAAAAACTGAAATAAATAAGCAATGTGTTTCCTGTTGGGGGTCAAGTAAAGTCTGGCGGCCCGCCAGGCTTATGATACACTGATGGAAACCCTGATATTATATAATGTTCTGCAGCACACACAGGCTGTAAATTTGGGATTTTCAAAACCAAAGACAGGAAGTAAGAAAGTATAATCAAGGAAAGAAGGACATCTCTGGATGGATGAAGACATAGGTGTGTTGGTGAATGAATTAAGTATGAAAATGATCTATGTCCTCAACTTCTTTCAGATTTTAAACAAATTCCACAAAATATAATTGGTACTCTCTAATAAAATCCTAATTCCGTTTTTGCCTCTAAGCTGACAGAATCTCACTTGTGTAAAAAAAAAAAAAGAAAGAAAGAAGCAGTGTACTGTTGTTTTAGCTAATCTTCACTGTGGTGAGGCAGCAAAGTTAGAAAATGCAAAACTTAGTTGCGTTTTCAGTCATCCAGATGAATTTCCTTTGTCATTACAACCAGGAGGCAGATACATCCGCACACATCCTCTCACACACACAGATCTGGGCTTTACAGGGGGAACAATGCATATCTTTTCTGTGTGAAAACCAAAAAGTAAGCTGCATCATTTAAGTCACAAGTAGACGTAAAAGCTAGTTTCTCTAATTTCAAAAAGATAAAAAACAAAAAACACGTGTCATATCAAGCTTGATTTCTCGTTCCAGTGTCCAAATCGTCTTCCCCAGCTCCTCCTTACGACTTGACGCAGATTATTCTACCAGCTGCCGCTTGCCTCTCTGGTATCATCATCATCACTCTGGTGTTCTGGTTACTGCTTCGAGGTAAGAGCGTAGAACAAATGTTGGCGTTTGTGCAATCAGTTCTGCTGACATATTGCAGTAGGAGCACTGCATTGGTTTTGGCTTGGCTCCAAATTCGCAACCTTATAAAGCCATTAATCTTTTTTAATTTTTTTCTGTTTAGTCACACTGTTTAGTTTTTGTACAATGAATGTACAAAAACTTGCCGTCAAAGTGTTCAAAGCCGTTGTTGTTTGTGTATTTGCATGCACATAATTGGCTTGCTTTTTAATCGCCTCTATTTAGGTCAGCACTCATTATGACATGCACACAGGTTCATTCATCCAGCTCACCTGCTTCCTTATGTGTTCTTCCTCCCCCGTGTACTTTAGTGTTTCGCAGCAGAAAAGGAAACGCAGGCGTCTGCCTCTCCGAAAAAACAGGTACCACTTTGTTTGTTGTGTAACGAGCGCGGCTTCAAAAGGTCAGGTGTTGCCTAAAACGCAACTCTTCTCTCTCCCTCGTATTGCTGCAGGCGCCGACCTGTTTGATGTGCAGACTCAGCTCCCGGTCAGTCGGAAGGTCCTCAAAACCAGCGAGGCGGAGAGCGGAAACAACGAGAAGGCCAACTTACTCTTGAACTGACCCTGGAACGGCGCTTGGGTCTGAAGCACCGGTTGCACTGTGCAGTATAAAAGATGTTACAAAAACACCAAAGTTCTCCATTGAATCCATTTGTGTTCCTTCTTCCAACATTTCACATTTATCACTGTAAATATGCTCGGTAGCTTGCTTGTTGTAGCTCACTGCTGTTTTATACTCGTACATATCTGTCTTTGTGCTCTGCTATTTGTTTTAGTGAAAATGAACTGAACGCTAATGTCTTAAGTTAAAACCGTCAAGAGGAAATGCATTTTTTTGTCCTTATTTAAGAGTTTATTTTCAATAAAATGTTAAAATGCATAAAAATGAACAAATTAGATTTTTTTACAAGACGTTTTGTGGGAAAGAAACTGGAGAAAAACCTGGTCATATTCTGCACGTTTTCTGACATCTCATGAAAATTAATATCATGTAAAGTACGCTTCATTTGTGCAGGTGTGAATGCGCAATCGAACTCTGATGAGGACCAAAGAAGCTAACCGTCGTTCGCCTGGAAACCCAAATCTCATTTTGGTTGAAGTCAACTCCGGCACAATTCGAAAGCACATCCTAATCGCCATCGGACCTGAGACCACTCCAAAAGCGGAAAACAAACTAGATGGTGTTCACTACATTGTGGGGGAATACAACCAAAACCAACGCGCCAACGCTAGCAGAAGAACTCACTCGTGGTCTTTCACAACCACTATAATCTGACGCCACTCCCTTTGTTGTTTATATTTTGTCAAAAAGGAAGTTGTGGTCACATCTTCTTCAGATGTTTTCTGTGATCTTCTGCAGATGTCAGGGCGCGTTTCTGAATAAACCACGGCAACAAACCTCTGGCCAATCACACAACACTTCAGACAAAGCTTTGTCAAAACAATTCAACCCAGCGAAGGAAAAGTGTTTGCTTTTCGGCGCTGTCATGCCTTTCCTTTTCTCCGGCTTGGACGGTGGTTGGTTGCTATGGCAGCTGCGCTCGGAATAATAAAGTCGTCAAACCACCCATTTGCTTTAGGCAGATGGATTTTGTATAGCCTTAAAAAACATCCTTTGCGAGGTTAACTTTCCAGTTTCCTGGTAAAAGTTTCCATGTTTACTGAGCTGCGCTCTTGCTACTGTTTGCCGCGCCTCCCTTTTTATCCTTTTTGTCTTTATCCAACTCCCGTGCAACTGAATTTAAGGAAAAAAATCAACATGAAGCAGATGACTCAGAAGGCCATTAGAAACATTGTTAAGTGGCATGTAGCAGATTTATGCAATGCTGCTGAGATCCACCCAAAAAAAAACAAAAACAAAAACTGAGTAATGTAGATTGGAAGGAGGAAACGTTTACACCCAAGGACAAAGACAGTCGCCATACTTAAGTAATTCCTGAAGAACATGTTCTAAATTGCACACACCATGTTTTAGATCCACTTCTCCTTTCATCGCCACTTTATTCTGCCTGCGCCTGCAGCAGATCTGAAGAAAAGTTTTAATAGAAGACGCCCAAACAGACATGCACACGCAAAGTTGGACCTGTTCAGAGTTTTTTGTGTGTGCCTGCAACAAAAGGAGCATCCTGGCTGTGTTTTCTGACTTTCTTATACAGCCGTTAAACAGCACATTAAAAATAAACGTGGATTGATTTATTTTACCAAACACACATTGAGACGAGAAGAGATGGGGAAAAAAAAAAAACCGCTGCCGCACAAACAACTATGACCTTCCAGGTGCAAACCCTGTTGAAACTGGGATGCAATGGAAATGAGTACACTGACTCAGAACCAGGTCTGAGAACATGCAGAACCAGGACCACCCAGTGTGTGTGTGTGTGTGTGGGGGGGGGTTTCTCCCCCACAAAGGCAGTGTATGTAAGGTTACTGCTTGCTATTGGTGTTCAAATGTTTTTCCAGCTTATGAGACACAAAACTCAAAACGTATCAACTTTTTATTTAACTTCAATGATAAGCTAAACATGGCAAATTAAAAAAAAGTGCAGATCACTGCAAAAACACAAAACCTTACCAGGTATTTTGGTCTAATTTCTAGTGCAAATATCTGAGGACAGGTGAAATAATAACACTTAATATTTACTTTAAAAAGTATTAGTTCCATTGTCAAATAATCTGCCAACCGAACTATTACATTATTGTTAATATTAAGGAATTATTGACTTAAAACAAACAGCTGCACAGTGGCGCAGTTGGTAGAGCTGTTGCCTTGCAGCAAGAAGGTTCTGGGTTCGATTCCCGGCCCCGGTCTTTCTGCATGGAGTTTTTGCATGTTCTCCCTGTGCATGCGTGGGTTTTCTCCGGGTTCTCCGGTTTCCTCCCACAGTCCAAAAACATGACTGTCAGGTTAATTGGCCTCTCCAAATTGTCCCTAGGTGTGAGTGTGTGTGTGTGTGCATGGTTGTTTGTCCTGTGTGTCTCTGTGTTGCCCTGTGACAGACTGGCTACCTGTCCAGGGTGACCCCGCCTCTCGCCCGGAACGTTAGCTGGAGATAGACACTAGCAACCCTCCCGACCCCACTAAGGGACAAGGGTGTCAAGAAAATGGATGGATGACTTAAAACAGGCTCCTACTTCTTGCTGTAAAGTTACTTGTAAGTCAGGTTTATCTGTAACACTTTATTTGTGTGCATCATACTGTCATAAATATGATATAACACCTGTTATGAACATGAAGAAGCCTTCATGAATGGCTGTGACTGTTGTCATGAAGTGATATTCAGTAGCTAATGACATTTTTAATGCACAGCTGACACTTTTAATGAACTTTTAATATAAGTTTTGGTACAACTTTGCAGTAAAAGTGTCATTATTTACCAAATGACACCTCATGACAGCAGTCAAACACTCATAAAGACTCCTTCATGTTTATAACAGATGTTATGTCATGTTTATGACAGTGTCATGTCAGTCTTATGCACACACCTTTAAAAAACGTGTTAACGTTTTATCTTATTTCAACTGTATTAAGATATTTTCAATAGAAACTAGACCAAAATACTTGGTAATATTTTGTATTTTTGCATTAAAAACCATATTAGGTTGACTTAACACTGTAAAATTGGCTTTAGATACGAGTGTGTGTGTGTGTGCGCGGGTGTGTGTGTTGGCACTTGACCAGTGAACACCCTTAAACCAATCAATCCACCAAGTTTATTTATAAAGCTCCTTTTACACTAAAACAAACCATTACCCATTCCAACCCCACATGGAGAAACACACAACTATATGGAAAACGCAAAAACTGTGCAGAACTGATTCAATTCCGGCTCCTGCCTGCTCTTGAAGACAACATTTTCTGCGGCCCTCAGGACTGGAGGACCTGCAGTTGCTGCAGCTCCAAATGAAACGGATGTAGCTCAAGTTCACATGTGTGACCAGGCAAATGAGCAAAAGCTTCTGGGCGACAATGTTTTGAGAGGCACACGAGCTGCTGGTGACACTCGCTGTGAGCAAACAAGGAAGTAAGCTCAAGCTTGCGATTTTACTGTACAAGTTTCTTGGAAAAGCAATGTCAACTTCCAGAAAAAGGTTATAGCACTTTATCTTGAAAATGTCCGTTCTGTTTACATTATGCAAATAAGGCTACTTTGTGAGCGAACAGGAGCCTCGCTATACAGACAGGCAGACAGCGGTCACACACCCAGTGCAGCCAATCGTGGCCCCATGCAGGCTCTCAGCACACAAGGAACTCTGATACTGAAAATGTTTGAATAGGTCTGTGTCCTTCTGTATGGCCACAAAAAACCCATTTCCTTGTTTGATTTATTTTCACATTTATGGTGAGATAGCGTTGTGTTGGACACCAAACAAGCCTAATGTGAAACTCGATGTGATAAGGAGAGTGAGATGCCACACAAAACACACACGCTAGTTTAAAAATAATCATCAAAGCAACATTTGTTTCCAAACCTGCGCGTTCAGGGAAGACTTCCTCCTGAAAATATTCCACTGAGTGTTGCGGGAAAACTGGACAGAGATTTATCTAGAACTGCGCCGTTTGCTTCTCAGATGAATAACTTTGTGAGGAAATGGCAGAAACGTATCTGATCAGAATCAGGAAAAAACAAAACATACACAGCAAGTGGCAAGAGTGTTCAAGTCATTTTTCCAAATATAGAGCTTCTAATAAATGGAAAGAGATTTCTCATAATCGATGAATTTCCTTTACTTAGACTACACTGTGTTGCTGATAAAAGTTAGTCACCCGCTGTTTTATTCACTAGATGCACAAAGTCGCTAAATACTGAATTTTGGAGACATCCACGTTGATCATTAGTGCGAAAATGGAGCTAACGAAAACAGATTTTTCTAAGCTAGCAGTAGCTCACGGTCTCCGAATTTTTGTGGTGATCAAGATTGTTCAGAGGACTCAAGTCTGAGTCAAAATGCAATAAATAGAAGTCATCTATGAGTCTACAGAACTTAAAATCAAATCGTATCGCATCATAAAGTCTCTGGTCCAAGTCAAGTTATGTAACTACATAAAGGTAAAGTCATGAGCACAAGTCAAGCCGCAATGCATTGGAGCAGAAATGTAACTTAGGATGAACTGATTCGCATTTAGCGAAAAGTTGAGAGAGCATCCGTGAAAAGAGGCTGGTTTTTGGATTAAATCTAGATCGTCTTTCCAGTTGATAGCATTCTTCTACCCACTGCACCTAAATATTTACATTTAAGTGCTGCTCATATTATTTACACACCTCTTTTGATGTGATTAAAGAGGTGAAGCTTGGGTGAAGCAACCAGAACATGGTGAGGACTAACTTCCGCGTCTGAGTCAGTGACATTATTTACGCAGAGAGGCCCGGCCTCAACCCAACTTCAACTGTCTCAAGTTTGGACTTGACAGAGGGTAGAAGAAGCTCCTGGTTTCATGCATAATTTGAACGCACTATCATCAAATAAGATGTTATTCTGTAATTAGTCCCATCTAAGCCAAGTCAGACTTGTGTGGGAAAAAAAGCTATTTCCCTTGGCAGTGAGTCTTGTGTAGGTATCCCGGAGAAATTTTGACCCAGAAATATTTCGTTTCAGCCTCAGGGGGGAGTTTTTGAGCTTGAATGGCTCATTTGATACCAGGCCGCAACGTCTCAAACAGATTTTTTTCCCCCTGTAATTTGACTAAACCACATTAAAATACCAAAGTGGTTTAGTGTTTTGTCCTAGTGATTCAAGTGTGATTAAGGTTGGATTAAGGTCACAAACTGATAGCTGGGAATTTTACTTCAGAATATGATAAATTAAAAGGATTAGTGTGTCTCACCAAGGTGTCATTTGGGCAAAAATGGCTTCCAACACTTTGGGATGTCAGTGAATTTATATCTAATCATTTCCTGAATGACCTCAGGACAGAATGTGTTGCTTTCCAATGACGTCATGTTCTCAGACAGATTATATTTAGGAAACTTCTTGATTCAAAAGGTCAGGCTGTAATCCAGCCTTGGCATGGTTAGTGACATTCAACTCGGCTTTCTGAAAACGCTTAATCACAGTTGAAGTGGGAATTAACTTTCATGAAATCATTCCTTGAAACCTGATTCTCTCTGATATTTGTTACTAAATTGTGTTGGAAAGGGGGGGTGAAGGGACACCCACACATGTTTGGAGAAAATCCGACTCTGTGAAAGTATTCACAGGCCTATAACTTTGTCAATTGTTGTAAATTTTGTTTTGTATACCTGCCATTCTTTTCAAAAAGACAGCTCAAGCACAGTCAGTGTGGATGTGTGACAGGCAGCCGTCAAGTTCTGCCTCAGCTAGCTTTAGGTCAGGACTTTGACTGGGACAGATTCTTCCACTTGAGCTCTGGATCCCTGTTGTTCCTCCAGAGTCACTATTCTGACTTATCAGGCTACTAGTGGCGTGCCACACTTTTCAGATTTTTCTTTTCTTCCTTTAAAGTTGAAAATATAAATTTTGTCATTGTTAGCCAATGCATAAGAGCAGACTTCAGTCAGTTTCTTGATATTCAAAGCAGGATTTTTCCCCCTTTTACTTCCTTGTGAGTAATTTAAATCTTCATTGTCAAGGAGGAACTTAAGGAAACAAAAAAATTAAAAACAGCCTGCAGCAAAGCTTTCAACAACTTTGAAATTACGTTCCTTGGCAAGTCGCTATGCCAAGCCTACTTCAGACAGTTGGCAACTGCCAGGATACTACAACTTAAAAGTGCAACCATTAATTGCTAATTAAGTTTGGGTCGGTGTACCACAATTATTACGAGTTCTGAAAAAGGTCCAACTTGGAACAAAAGGTGTCGTGTTGCAATGTTTTATTTTCACAGCTAGTGTGGAGTACCCTCATGCAGTCATTGTTAATCAGGCGTGACTCAGTTTGAGGAGCCAAGTTAGCTTGATGTTCAGGAAAGGGCGACCCGAAAAGGGAAGACTTTTTTTTTTTCAAACAACTGGTTTAACAAGCTGAGAAATGTCAAGAGGAACCAGCCGAGATATCGGGACGAAAACAGTGGACGTCCGACTGAAATTGTCACCTTTATCGGTTCAAACAGCCACGTGAAGAAGGAGGGAATCTCCAGCCGTCGTGCACTGCAGGAAAGAAACGGAATCCGAGGGGTAAAAAAATGTGCGAATCAATCAGACAGCAAAAGGAAATCTGTGAAGATTCTGGCGGAAGCCGGAAAGAAAGTGTCACCATTCACCTGAAAGGGCACGAAAAGACTGCGGTATGTAAATGCACTCACCGACAAAAGAAATAAATCTTTTGAAAATAATTTCCTGCAATTTGTTTAAGCTAAAATTAAACTGTCATGATCACCATTGTCACATCGCAAAAAATGGGGAAGCAGCATACAAGCCTGAGAAAATCGACGTTGCCTTAAATTTATGAGGGTGGCAGCATCATGTTATGGGATGATGACGGTGTGAATTGATGATATCATAGCAACACCAGGAAAGAGCATGACGGAAATATCACAGCAACATCTCAAAGTCTGGCAGGAAGTTAAGGCTCAGGCAGAAATTAGTCTTCCAAAGTGGAAAATGCCTCTAAGCTTGTCAGAAAATTAGTCATAAAGTGACTTGAGGACAAGTGACGTCAAAGTTTCAGAGTGACCATGCAGTCTTACATTTGCAGGAAGAGCAGTGAAGGTGTGAGTCAGCAATGTGACCAACAAGCCTGACTTGGTTACTCCACTTCTGTCAGGAGGAATGGGCCAAAATTCCAGCAAACCAATGAGAGACGCTTGTGGAAAGAAACATTCGACGCCGTACGGTCCAGACAATTCAGTGAAACATCATGGAAAAATGTTTTGCAAATTTCCGAAATTTACAAAGAGCAAAACAATCCCTAATTTTTGTTCTGGTATTTAGCAATTTGAAAAAACAACAACAAAGTAACAACTGATGATCCTAAAACAGAAAAAGTTCAGTTTGATTGAAGCCTCAATAAATGTATTTTTATAAATTTTATGTATGAAATGTTTTCAGCTAAATGTTCTTGACTTTAAATATTACATTTCTTTCCATTGGCAAGTATTTACATTTCATCCTCCAGATCTTATAATTTTGCAATGACTTTTCAGAAAGTGTTCAATTTCCTATTTTGTTTTGGATGTTTTTCACACTTAGAGTTTTCCGAACATCAAACTAATTTGAATATCAGTCGAAGACAACACAAGTGAACATAAAACATAGTTTTTAAATGAAGTGTTTCTTACTAAGGGATAAAAATGTCCAAACCTTCATCTCATCTTTGCAAAACAGTTTTAAGTTTGGAGAGTTTGAAAGTGAAAGGCCTTTTCAAGGTGATGCCCTTTCCCAGGTCACAGTATATTTTTCTTATGCTAGTCAATCTTCACAAATTATTGTGGCCTTCAAGCCTGAACTTGACAAAAATGTGGACTGAGGTGCAATTATTTCAGTTTTTGATCTTTAGTTTGCTTGTTTTGCAAGCAAAGTGTTAGGAGGTTTTCATTGACTGAACAGTTTTGTTCAGGTGACTGACTGCCTTACACTCCCGTAGGACTGATGCGGTGATCTTTCTTTGTCTCTGTTTTCATGAGTAGCGTGCTTTGGCGTGCCCCGCTTGCCATAATAGTTGTGGACTCACAAGCAATATCTGAGGTGTAACTGCCTGAGTTTCAAGTGTGGCCCCAAGCAATCACTGCAGATTGTGTAACCAACCTCCCCGACTAGGGGTGTGTGTGTGTCCATATGGTGTCATTTTAATGCCATGGTGGGAATGTTTTAAGAATTTCCTGGTAAATGCAAATATACCATCTCAGCTCTCCCCGCCCACACCCAAACCTTTTCCTGTGAAAAAGCATGAAAGCATAAAACAAACTATTAGCAAAGCATGTAAAATAATGGATGTTGACAGATTTGCTATGCAGGTCATGGAGATAAAGAGGTAATTACAGATTTGTTGTGACACGCCAGCTGCAATTGTGTATCAACATTTAAAAGAAATGTGGAGTTGAGGTGTGTATTGTGTTTGTAGATGTAACCCAAGCATTTTTCCCTTCATTATAGAATAATGTATGTATTTTGGTGACGGCAGACAGAACAATATATTTGTTTCTTTTTTAAAACGTGGCAAGTATGCATAAAACTTTCAGTTTGTGGCTTATGTTTCTAAATATATTGGTAGTAGTGGTTGTCCTCAGGTTGTAGAGCAAAGGTGTCAAACCCTGTTACATGACAGCGTTTCCCTCTGTGTTTTATAAGCCTGGCGGACCACCAGGCTTTACTTGTGTCTCTAACAGGCTAAGATTGCTTATTTCTTTAGTTCTTTTTGAAATGTTTGCATTTTTTAAGACTTTATAGTTGGTGTTCAGGTATTAATCTTCTAATCTTTCAATAACACATAATTATCAAGTGATATTTTCAAATTTCCTGTCAACTTTAAACATTTTTTAACTCAAAAACACGACGGGCCGCTGGATGAATGACTGGCCTGGCATCTATCCACCAGGCTTAGCAAGTTTTCTGGGGGAAACCCTGCATAAGGTGCAGAAATAAGAAATGTTCCATTTGAAGCCTTCATTTGATCAATCCAGATGTTACAGACATAGAAATTTGAGGCAAAAGCAATATGGGTAAGGATTCCTAACTTCTTCCTCAGATGGAAAATCTAGTTTTTTAAAATGTGCAATTAAAACACTTTCCTTCCGAGATATAAACCCCCAAAATAAGACTAGATATCAATGTGTCATAATTTCTTAGTCAAGTCCCATTATAGTATTTAATGGGTTATTAAACCCTGTAAGTTCTTGTGCGAGTCTTTAAAATAATTTTTTTGAAGTAAAACAAGAAGTAGTTACTCTTTTTGCTGACCACAAAGGCTGGCTGGAAGCATTCAGTTCCAAAGTATTGAAAAAGTCCCCACCCATTTATGTGGTAGCATTTGGGTACTAAGAAATAAAAACGAAATTATGACAGCATGGCAGACAAGATACCAAGCACTAATGGTTAGCCTTTAGCAGAAACTGATGCTAATGCTAGCCTTGTTAGCACACTATCGGAGTTATGCTAATGGTTATTCTGCGGATTATGTTTAATCCTCCGGATGTTTGCACTGATTCTTTTATTAAGTACAAAGGACTGTAGTTTTATTACAAGACTTCACTTCTTATTGTGGCCGTCAAGCCTGTGCTTGACAAGAATGGGGGCTTATCCGGGATCAGATCAACTGTACTTTTTGATCTTTAGTTTGTTTTAAAATCTTACTAATCCAAATAAATACTTTGGTAAACATCACATTCAAACCCGAACTGAACTATTTTTAACTGACAGCTTGGAATTTGCGAAGCCTTTAATCAATTTGTATGAACAAATATTGAACGTGGAAACTTAGCTTTCCTAAAAATATTGGTGCAATTTCAATTTGTCCTGTTTTTTGTTTCTTAGATGTCAGTCCTAATAATTGGATTCACAATGTTGTCATTATTATCATTTCATTCAACATTTTTACGTTCATGAAACCTATTTGTTATAGTCTAATAACACTGTCAGTGAAAATTCAGACTCCCATGACAGATTTCACCTTTAAGATAACACTTTTTTTTATGTGTTCTCTGTTGTTGATGTACTTTCTGCATTGATGATTTAATTTAAGGTGACTCTTGGTGCGATGCTTTGTTCTCTTATTAAAGAGAAAGGTTGCTCACTTATGTTCAGCTGAACATAAATTGTCGCAGATGTTTGTGCTGGGTTGCTATGATACACAGGAATATTTCTAAACACAGCATGCTCTTTTTAAGGTATGAAAGATGATGCACGATGCAGTCCACCTGTCTTTCATTTATCTCTTCTGCAAAAGCAGCCTTCCTTTTAATATTTTACTCTTTTAGACCAGAAGATCAGATTCTCTGCAGTGGTTTTGCTTTTTTAGGGAAGATTCCTAAATCTAAATCAAGGCCTTAGCACGATATCCGATCTGGACTTCCACTCTCAATGCGTTTGCCAAACATTAAATTGACCTTTTGTGTCAGGATTTCATTATTGTTTAAGAAAACATACTTAGTTTAACTCCCTTTGCTGGGTCAGCCACTCCAAGCACTTAAGTTAATCTTCTTCAATGCAGACAGAGCGTCTGCATAGTGCAACATGTACCTACACACTTATGAATTTGTTGCTAAAACATTTGGGTTGCATTCACGTAAATTCCATAACATTTGCATATTGGTGTGATGTATGTTGCTTCTCTTAGTATTACGTAGCAAGTGTTGCTACGTAATACTAAGAGAAGCAACATTTGGCAGGTCCAAAGAATATGTTTGGAAAACATGCAGAACCACTAAGATGTCATTCAATTTGTTAAAAAAATAAAGATACTTAAAAAAAAGACTAATTTGAGGCTTTTAAAATCGCTGTTTATTGTTTTACTTTGAACATGAGTTGTTACCATGTGTGTCATACTGTGGCACGTTTCCACTGAACTTTAAATGTAATACAAGGAAATGATTGATGCAGAAAAAAAACTGTGTAGAATTAAACTTGACCTACAGTTATTGCCACATCATCCTCAGTCCATAATTTCGTTAGACAAGTTCAGAGCTGTTTTACTTTGAGCTATAATGTAGTTAATGTTGAAACCACTTACTGACTCAAAAGGTTCTACTGCATTGTTGTGTGGATTTCCACAGACAAGATGTGGATGCAAAGGGTGAAAAAAATAAGATGGTGGAAAAACCCCACATTAGTTTGATAAAATTAACTGTCCTTTTCTTTTTTCTTCATGTTTGATTTTACGTTGGGCTAAATTTACCCATTGTGAATCAGCTACGCAAATAAAATTATCTCTATTTGATAAGTAATATGTGCGATTTATTCCTTTTTACTTCTTTGAGATTCAGACATAATTCTGAATTTAAAGATTACGACATGTCTTGTTGTTTAGCTAAATGCCTGAGATTGTTTTTGAATTTTCTTTAACTTGACTTGACTCCAGTGAGTTGTTTATTTACGCCCAAGCTTTGATTCACAAATTGATGTCAGGAAATGTAGAATCAACATTTCCACACAAGGTTCCTTGTAATGTCATCTGTTTTTTTCAAGCACATCAGTCAACACCCACACAGGATGATGCTTCCTCCACCGTACTTTACAGTTGCTAGATTCCTGCAAGGATCTGAAAATTATGCCCAAGGTGATCCAGGATGTTTGAAGTTACAGTAATCTTAGCATATAAATTTCCTCAATGTAAATTAAGTAAATGGAAAACTTTCTCTTTTATTATCCTGGCATTTTGCATACAAATAATGTTGATAAAGCTGAACTAAGAAATTAAAATGTGATTGATCTCAAGTAGTAAAATATTTGTTTCTTTTTTGTTTTATCTAAATAGCTGATAGTTTCAACTGTATTTACTGTCTACGTTGTCTGAATTGTTGAGAATAACAGGTCCACTGTGTGTTCTACCAATTTTTTTGCATCTGGATTTCAGTTTTGCCTTCCACTCCGTCAAGTTACATCTCACCTCACATTTTCACCAGTCCAACAGGCCCAACCATTATTCATTTATTTTACAGTAACACCCTTACAAGCATACTTATAAGTTGTAACTATCTTTTGCTGCTCTTTTTCCCTCTGGGTTTGTTTTTTCAACTCCACTATTTATTTATTTTGAACATGATACAAGTAAATTTCTATATCTTGTAAAAATTACCTCCTTATATTTCCTTTAAAATGGTATAAAATTTTGACTTTGCTTCAACTCCTCCATTTAGCTTGTTCCATAATTTTACAACATAAATTGAAGTACAAAGGCAACAATGCTGTTAAATAATCCCATGTTTTTTATTGGTGTTTTTTTAAATTCAAACTCAGGACAAACTGTGAATTGCAAAAATATCTGTGAGCATCATCTCTGGAGTAGGCTGTGTAGACAACATAAAACATATTTTACAGTGTTTATGGAATAAAACGTGGAAACGCCCAAAAACTGGATTAAAAAAAAGCTTTCGTGATCTTTTTATGGTGGGAAAAAGGACCTACGTTCTCTCTCCACCCGAGATTAAAGATGACATTGAATGTAGTCCATTTGAAAACCTCTTGAACTTAGAGTAAAGGATGTTACTAATTAGGCAACTTGATCTGATAGTAGCTAGAGATGTAAACACGGGTTGGTCGCTGTGAGGATGCCTGCTGGCTCAGGAAGGAATGTCTTTGCTTTCTTAAACTAAAAGCTGCCAGCAAAATAAAAAAAAGAGTTCAAGCTAACAAAATGCAGAACTGTCGCTGCAGCAGCAAAAAATATTTACATTTCTGCAACAGGTATAGGCCACCACTTCTAGAAATGTTGAACACTGCCACCTTCTGGCTAAATGAGTAAATGTTTTAAAATGATCTATTTTCTATGTTTATATTATTACTTGACAAATAATGAGTAATGACCTGAGTATTTTTGGCAGAAATAATATTTGAAATAAATAAATAGTCACCTATTTCTGTCCAAAAGATGATTTAGGCCAAAAAAAAAAAAACTTCAGCAAAAAAATGTCTTAGGTCACTATTTTAGGAAGGTGGCACTATGATATCAGCTTTTATTAAAAATAGCAATATTTTTCTTTTTGATGCAGTTGCCAATAATTTAAACATGTTGAAATTATGTGTTTGCAAACGATAATGAAGATTTTTTTTATGTCACGAGATGGAAGAAACATCGACACAGGACTACTTACTATGTTAAAGAAAATGTAGAGTTAAGGAAGAAGCTTTTTTAAAGTGTTCATCTGGGACAAACAGCTAACAGATGAGCTTTGAGCCACATTTGATGAAACACACAGTCACAATTACAGCTTTTTCAATTGTTTTGTCTAGTTAGAAAAACTGAATTAATCGTCAAAAGACAGTAATGTGCATCATCTATGGGAAGATGAGCAGTGATTAGCTATTTTTAAAAACAAAATTAACAACAGATAAAGTGAAACTGGGGAGTAGTAGGAGAAAGTAGCAGAGTGAGAAAGAATGCATCTTCAGCTTACAGCCAAGGATTAAAGCAGCATTGCTACAGAAATCTTTAATCTTTCTTAATAAGGAATGTTTTAGTAGACAAAACCTGGATATTATCTGCATACTAACAGACTTGTTTTCCAGTTGGAAAGCTGCACCAAGCCAACACAAGCTGTCACATAAAAAGAGAAAGGAAATTTACAGGGTGCAATAGGCGAACACTAACAACTGCTGTTTAGTCGAAACTGTTATGCCATCGTGATTTATGTAGCTACGTGCACTTAGCTTCCTCCATGACAAACTATTTATTAACGCAGCTGTGTTTCCCCCTGATAAAGCTTATCTGAGATGGACAGATGAAGAAAAACATGTTTATTGACCTTGGCTGTAAATGATAAAAGATCAGAAAGATGTCCAGGACGACTGCTGTAAAATCATCAAGCAAAAGGAAATACCTGCAGTGGTTTGACACTGGATGACTTGCAGATTTTGGACAGACAGGGATTTGTGAAAGCTACTTATATTGAAGTCAAGTGTTTTTGTATGGTAGGATTTTAACAGCAAGACATTCACAGAGCTTTATATGATAAAAACATCAGACAGTAGCCAGTTGTACTGAACACTAAACCATCAACCAAACGTTAGATTTGATCAAATACCATTGTCAAAATCATCAAGAGTCATTTTTGAAAAATGTGGATAATTCAAAATCACTTTGCAGAAAAATTTGCAAAGTGGGACAAAACTATGTATAAGATACAGATCACTTCTGGTGGCACTGGATTTGTGTTTATTTAAAGAGGCTTGAAAAACATTTTTGCTGTCTTTATTAGCCGTTTGTGTTGATCTATCAGAATACAGTGAATTGATTCTTTAAAGAAAAGTAAGAAGACATTTTCTGACACTTTTAGGAACTTTATCCTGGGTCGTAGCGTTGCTGCTGAGTTCATAAGACGGAGTCTGGCTGCTGTTCTCTTGGACATCAGATATTTGATCCAAAAGATTCGGTTATGAATACATGGGTGTGTTTTTAAGGGTAATTTGATGATGATGTAGATGGAAACCAATGATTACAATTGTACAAAGATTTACTGGAAATCTTTGTACAGTTGGATTTAGGCAGTTGTGATGCAATAATTGTGCTTAAAAAAAAAGACATTGAAAATTGTAGTTTCGCAGAGTGACCACAAGATGGCGACAAGACCCAAGGCATGTGAAGCGCTCAGCGACTGATTTTGTTTGGATAGTAACTTGAGATGCCACAATAATACCTTAAAGAAAGGAGCCAGCATGAGTGTGCAAGAATACAACTAGGACCATTATCATCTTCATGCTAACCTAATCTGAAGGTGCAGTTTTCACCTGTTGGGATTTTGTCAACTCTTCATTCAAATGATCATTTTTAGTTTTAATGCTAAAAACAGAGCTTGACACGTGAAGTCAAAACTGACATCAGTGGTTGCTGATTGTATGTTTTTCTGTATTAGTCGCCAATTAGGCAGCTGAACGCTGCAGGAAACAAAACGTGATCTCATCCCACCTGGAGTGGCTCCTTTACATTGACTGTTTTTGTAATTAGTGTCGAATTTTACATATTTATTTTATATTTTAAAGATATGTTTCCTTGTTACCCATATGAACAGCATCTTCACACTTTAACTAGAGATCTAAGTCTTCTTTTAGTTCAGCAGATTATAAAGATGATTTTTTTTAATTGCTTTTGATTTGATTGATTATCTACCACTGAAGTATATTTTATTGCTGATTACATATCCTGTAAAATATATTAGTGGCTTATGGGTATTTTAAAATGTTCAATAGAAATGGACTGTATGGTTTTGTAATTGGTTCTTCTATATGGATCAATGCAGTTTGTACAGCAGAGGTTATGCCAAAGCCACTACTAAAGAACAGGATGGATCAATACTTTCATGATGCTTATGTTGAATTTTAACCCAACCATTTGAATGATGTTACTGAAATAAAGTTATCAGATCAGGGAATGTTTTTCCAGTGTTTAATTTTTGGTGAGCCTATACAAACTCTAGGATCTTTTTTCCACCTGACGCCAGCTGGACTTGCTGTGGTCATCTGCTGCTGTAGCCCATCTGCATCAAGGCTCAATCAATTCTGCATACCTCGGTTTTAGCTCTAGCTGCCCAGCAGATTGACAATTTCTGAAATTCAATATTAGCAAAGATTGTGGCTGCATTTCCATTGACCATATAATTACACAATGTGAGATTTTGAAAGTAAGCTTGCTTAATGGAACCACTCCAATTTAGAAAAGTAATCTTCTTTTTGATAGTTTTGCTGCTGAGATGAGTTGATTTTCTGGCTGTATCAACATTGGTTTATTTCAAAAACAATAACTGAGACACTTTTTCACATCACGCAAGTCACGTGACCAACAACCGGATGTTGGTCGGCACTAGCACATACCTCGAAGAAGATGACGGGAAGTATTTGGAGGATGTTTTTTAATGACTTATCGTGTGAGCAAAATTACTGATGTGGGATTTTAATGCAATTTCTTATTTAATGGGAACGTGGCAATTACCAAATTGTGCTTTTTCAACATTAGCGGCATACTGACAGAGTTTTGCATACATTTGTAAGGAAAATGCTGCTTGTGCATTACTCAAACTCACTTTAGTTCCCTTTCCTCCCTGTCCCAAAGGTTTGACCTTCAACAAGTCATGACATTTATTGAGATGCCACTGATTCTCTACACTTATACCCAAGAATCCTCTCATGTTTTGTATTTCTTTATCCCAATTATTTGCCAATGATGTCATGCTATCTAAGCTTGACTGGGTATTTCTGGGAGAGAAAATGCTGTGGTTCAGAGTCAGCAGCTGTTTGTGGTAAAACTTTCTTTTAGAGTTAGACCCTTCGGGCAAAGCATTACCTTTCCATTACACCTTGTTATGTCTGTCTATCTCCGGCTGTTCATCCCTGCCATCGTTTAAGCCAGAGCGATGAAAGAATGACAAACACGGGAGACCAGAGACAACAGACGGGGATGAGCTAATCCTTGTTGTGTAAAATTCCAGACATTCCGATGGGATGTTGTTCCCAGAGGAGGGCTAATCGGTGAGCGCCGGCGCTGCACTTGTGCCAGGGCTTTGCTCTGAACAAACAAATACCCCGGCCTCCCCAGTTGTTGTACGGAAATTTTAGATGTTAGAAGCGACGAAAACGCTAAAGAGATTCTCCCACCCTCAAGCATACATGGAAAGATACATGAACGGACACGTGCGTGGAAACAAGGAGGGGAGCGCCGGGAAAATAGAGCAAAGGTGAAAGGTTCAAAAGCGCAAACAAGGTCTTTAGATAGAGCCATGCCAAGACTAATGCCGTCTAAACATCTTCGTAGAAAGACGTTATAGAGTCTAAGCCTTGATGCCACGATGCTACGAAGTGTTGAGTAAAGTTTAAAGTGCGTGTTTAGGAGTTTGAGTAAAAGAAAAAAGAATGGGAGAGAGATAAGAAGAGGAGGAAAAGGTGAAGGGTTGCCAAGAGGCTGAGTGATGACAGATGACGGGGTGAAGGAACTCCTGTTGTTGAAAACATAATAAACAGGGCTTTGTCAGGCTGGGATGTCAAGCCGGGAGAGAGAAGACAACAACCTGTCGGGAGGGTTGTGGAGGTGGGATGGTGGGGGACAGGAGAGCTTTAGACGGAAAAACAAAGTCAAGTGCATGACGGTGGGTCCTGCTGATCAGAACAGGAACAGCTCTGCCGCTCACAGAGGCCTCTTTGTGCCTTTTGTGAGTCACTGTAGAAAAGGCCGCAGCTGTAAACAGTCGAGATCAGTCCATTAGGCCCCGAGGTACCGGAGCTCCAGTGTTGACTGTGTATCCGGAAAAGGAATGGCAAGCTTGAGTCATCAATAAACAGAGCAGTCGGACGAGTGTGTGACAGTGTGTGTGTGTCGGGTAGGATAATGGGAGGCAGAGAGAGGAGGAGCGCAGGGTTTAGGGGGATAATGGTGCAGAGTAGCACGGTGCTATGATCTCATGCCTCTTGCAGCTGGCACATGTCGCCATTTCCATGGACTCCTATTGCTGTCACCCTGACACTCCATTAGCAAGTCTTCCCCTTGTTGGACATTTGTTCTTATGCCCCTTAAACCTCCTTTAAGAGATGATTCTGGATTTATAAGTGAGATTCCTTTAAAATGTACTAAATAACCTGCTTGGCATCTTCATTTAGTATTAGTTTGCCCCAGATGCTAAAGCTAATGGCTAGTCCAAGATGGGCAAAAGTCTTAAAACAACTCCAGCGTCCAAAGATAATAAAGATTTATTCTAACATTTTCTAAACCTTTAAACTGTGGCCTAGTTTGCACTGGGGAGTTATTTGCTATTATTTACAGAGGAAAAGAAGGAATAGGTGGGTCACAACCTGTAATCTTCCAGTCTGTAGCATGTTCAAAATGTGCCACACATTTCAAATGAGAACACAAAAAAAAAATATATATATATATATAAAAAAGCCACACCATAACGGTTCGAGTAAAAACCATTTGATTTTAATGCTGCTTCATTTACAGCAAAGTTCCTCTGCTTCACCTTTTTGGACTTTCAACCTGGATTTGGAAAAGTTAGCAGCCATTTTGAAACCTCCAATGCAACATCAAAAGCGAATACGCAAAGAGTGTTTAGCACTGTAATGCTAGATGGTGTTAGCATGACACCATTTTTGTACTGCCAACCTCGTTAACTGCATTTGTTGTTAATGAATGTCAAACAAAGTTGAACATTTTATACTTCTTTAAAATACTAAACAACTGTGTTGCAGTGAGTTCTTTCTCACTCAGTGTCATCCTGCTTCTGCCTCTAAGTAAATAATTGATGAAAAGTGCATGAAATTTTTGGTTGAATTAACCACGAAATTGATTGCTGCCTCCCCACTTTTAATGCAAATGACTTGATATAGGCAAAGTGGATAACTATCCATCCCCCCTCTGTAAAGGTAGCAACATTATTGCATCTAATTAAATCCAAGCTGTACATATACCTTCTGCTTCTTAATTAGAAATACTCCTCCCCTCCCCCACCGCCAATCAGCAGGGGGTGCAGGGGGCGATCTAATTATCAGGGATTTAACAATAAATGCAGGTTCATGGTGCAGAGCTGCATTTAGAGGTTCTGAGTAGTCAGAAAATAAATCCCAGGCCTGTGGTCTCAGCGGAGTCATTGGCTTTTGTCAGCTTTGCTGACCTTTAACCTGTCACGACCCAGGCACACGCCAAACTGCAACCTCCCACTTCCCCAACTGGCTTTTGTTTCCATGCTAACTCCTTATTTACTTCACTTCTTCAGAGACACGATGCAAGTCATTGTCAACGAGTGTTTGTTGGGGGGCAACAAAGGCTTTTTTTAAATTTCCTGCACAAAATGCTCTCCAAAAACACAATCTGTGAAAAGGCAACCTGTGACCCTGAAAACTTCACTATGTGAGGTTGGACTATGAGCCGACAGGTCAGCTGTGGAGCGTCCCCGCCCCGTGTCCAAGTGAGACACTGGCAGGGCCATCTAGACTTACTGGTGGGCAGCAATAAAGGCGACAAAGCAAAGACAAAGACCGCAGTGGGACACTATGAGCTCACTCAGCAACCACATTGTTGCACAAATTGGAGCCAAACTTGTCGGGTGGGCAACATGAAGACTTTCTGCAGGGTTCCGAAAAGAACTGAGTTAGATTCGATCATTTTCCAAGTTGGAATAAGCATAGAAATAAAGAACATTAAATTCACATATTTTATTTCCTTCTTAAGTACAAAACCCTGAATTCTACAAATATTAAAGGCTTCTGGTTAAATATATTTAGATGTGGTCTTCTATGGTGGATTTGAAATGCAAAACTCTTGTCCTGATTGTTTTAGGTGTTAATTTACTGACAGAACTCATATCTACTTTTAAATAAAAGGATTTTAAAAAAAGAACAATTTCAGAACCTTCTAAGACTAGGATGTTCAAACTTCACCTTCTTTGTGTTGAACCATGAACCCGGACCTTGAGCAGTTCTTTGGATGTTTTGATTTTTTGTATGATGAAACGTAAACAAACCTTTTCCTGAGATATGTTAATGATTCTTCTTTCATTTCTGTCAAACAGGGAATAACAAGGTTTTTATTATTATTTTAAGTAGAGATATACGATATTATTGGCATAGTATCGGTATCTACTATAAAATTTAGTATCAGATGTTATTTTTAGCATTTGCATTTGGTAGCAGACTACATTGACAGAGATAATGCAGTATATTAATTCCACAATAGAGAAAGCCTTAAAGCTTAAGCAGATACAAAAAAATAATATTGGTAACGTCCTATTATTTCATCATTGTGACATTTAACAAAGAATAACATTGTGTGCGTGTGTCAGACTGCTAATGCTTTGATCTGCTTAAGAAGTCTCTCTCAGAGTAAAATGCTCTGCTGCGATTGGTCCGGGGCGGGGGGAATGAAAAGTTAGGATGGCATGTAAATGAAATACAGAAGCTTGCGTTTCTGCAGGGGATGCGTGTGTGAGTGTGTGTTTACTGCCCTCCCGCTGCGCGCTAAGCACAGTGGGTTTGGGGGGAGGGGGAAGAGGCCCTGTGGGTGGATGCGTGCCAGGGCCTTCCCTGCGAGTTCTTTAAGCTCGTCACTTGACGGGCTTTGCTTGATAATCACCGATGTGCCTCGTGTACGCGCCTGGCAGAGGAGCTGGCACGGCTACAGAGGGACCGCCGAGCCCCCACCCCACCGGTGGCACGGCAATCGCTCTGAAAGCACGACAGCAGGATCTCATAAAAGAAGAATGAGTGTTTGACAACAGAAAGGGGACGTTAAGTCTGAGTAATTAAAACAGAAAGAAAGGACGGGGAAAAAAACGACTGGATACAAACGCAAATGAATTGTTTCAAGAGTCCAGGTGAAGAAATGAAAGAAAAGAAGAAATGAAGCAAAAATCACACGCTGAAAAACGGTTGGCGATTTTTAAAAAAAAGCCCACGACTTACACTACATACAGTGTATTGCAAAAGTATTTACACCCTTTGAACTTTTTCTATCATGTTGTAACCATGTGGGATTTCATGTGGACAGCTGTAAAATAGATACATGGTTTTGAATTTAATTTTGGTTTTGAAATTGAAAATCTCCCCGAAACCGATACTTTGCTCAACGTCTTTACAAAATAGACTTTTTTGGACAAAAAGAAAGTGTCTGAAAATAAATTTTCAAGTCATTTTCAATTTTTCCAATTCATTTTGCCACATGAAATACAACAAAACATACTGGTGTTTGGGGTTGTAACATGAAAAAAAAAGTTAATATACTGTGAGATGTTTTAAGTCTGTCCTTGTAGTTTTACGAATGAATTTGAAGCAAAACAAAACATTCCACTGCTAATGTTCACATATTTCACTCAGAAATATATAAGCTTAACATGTGCCATCATATGTACTTTTTGATCAACATCCCATAATATTTGCTCCAGGCTTTTATCATTTGTGCATTTCTGGCTTGTTTTAAAGAGCTAGCTTAAATGCTAGTTCTAGATCAGTACAGGTATTGGAACAATGTGTTGAAGGTGGACAAAAAAAACCCAGCAGGCCAAAACGTAGAACTAAAACTTCACCCAAACCCTAGGTGAACTAAGAAAACCCAAACCCAAACACCCAGAGTCCTGACATGTTAAGAAATTAGACATTTCACAGTTCAAAGGTACAACAGATAACATGAACTATTGAGCCTCTTTTATTGTTGAGTTCTTTAGTCACTGCGCTGGCATTTCATTTTATGTTACTAATGATGTTTAGAGTGTCTGTGGACGCAAAACGCTACATCGGCAAAGCATCCTTTTACTCTGCAAACACCAGTCGCAGTAGCAGCGGTGGAAGGGCGGGCGAACTCATTGGCCTTTTTGTACTACGTGATAGGGTTGCAGGAAAAAAAAAAGGGCTGGAACAGCAGCATTGTTTAGCTGGAGGGCTGCACACTGCACACTTTATACCTCCGCAGCAATGTCTCCCGTCACCTCGGCGCATCCATATGGATGGCCTGTATTCCAGCGAGTGTCCTTTCAAACGTAGAGCCCCGGTGGGAATTCAGTTCAGCTGTAATAATAATGGTAACATCCTCCCACCTCATGAGCCACACAATCAACGCCAAGCCATTGTTATTACCGTCACCTCAGGGGCCAGATGTCTCCCTGCTGGTCCTCGAACCGCTCCGTCTCGTTGAAGAACTTTAATAAAGCCGCTAATTCACTGCGCCCTACGCCGCGCCTGTGACATGCGCGGCGTTCTTTACGTGCATTTTGTTTTGTAGCCATGTTCCCCCCAGAAGCGGTCAGTTTTGTCTTAAACATACAATGTTTTTTTGTTGTTTTTTTAATGGTGTAAGTCGCCCCTGTCCCTCTGTGTGGACATCTGAGTGGCCCTCAGGCTGAATGCCCTGTGATTATACAACAGCACCCAGGGGACATGGAGCAAACCCATTAATTTCAGAGCTCTGATGGATTGGCGGTTATTGCTTTTTTTTCCCCACTGCTTTATGAAGAGAAACAGAACAAATACCTTCAGCTAACTGAATTCATGGTATCATAAACTGAAAAATGCACAGTTTCTGGTCTCTGCAAAGTTTTCTTTTGACATGATAAAATGTTGACATGAAGCATGTTTATGTCTTTTGTATATGTAGAAAATATATTTTATTGAATTACTGACATGAAATTTACACCATCTATGTGAAGCAACCCAATTTACTAATTAAATTGTGTTAGTATGCGAGTTATGTATAATTAAGCATCCAAGGAATAAGTAACCAACTTAATCACATTTATGGAATAACTGACTTGCTGAAAAATATGCTCTCTCTTTAAGAATTTTCTGATATTTAAACTCTCAAAAACATTTTTCTTCAGCAGTGGAGTCTTGTACAGGGAGCTAAGTGAACCAATTAGGTTTTCTGCTAATTATCTGTAATGGATAAAGTTTTCTGATTATTCAGCAAATTTCAGCCATTTTCTAGTATTTTCTGCCATGTTTACACCTGATTTTCTTCATCTTTTCAGTACTTGTCCCCCCCCACACCCCCCTTTTTTTCCTTTTTCACCTAATTTAAAAACTAATTTGTTCTGATTTCTTTGTGGGTATGGACAGTCTCATCAAATTTTGTCTCTGTACGTTTAGTAAAACTCTAAAAGACAATTTAATATAAGTTTTTAGGCCTTCACATGACAATCTTTGTACAGCACATTCAAGCAGGTCTCTGATCACGAGCTCAGCTCAGGAGGTTATGAACCTCCTATGAGTTGACTGCATTCATACTGATGGAAACAGAAAGAGGAAACTAAAAAGAGCAAAGTAGAAAGGTAAACACAGGAGGAATGGTGGCTGGAAATGCATCTGCCTGCTATAAATTTTCCAGATGATTTCTTCAAATCACACGTGGAATTAATCAGACAATTACTGAGGCTTTGTGCTCTGCAGTGGGTAGAGTCTGCTGAATGTCCACTCAGAGTGATTCTGACATTTGCTTTGCCACACGCAGCTCCTCTGGTTAATGTCTACATCATTTGAAACGCTGAAGAAAGACAATCTTCCCCAGTCTGTGGTTCAGGGGCCGACTGTAGCAACAGAGTGATTTTAAGAGTTTATGAAATGAAAACCTGCTTTTAACATCTTCAATCAGAATTATAACCCAAGATAAGCCCAGTTATCTTTTATACTCTCTTTTGGTCTGGTCAAACTCTGCCTAAATAACTCGTGTTATTTAGCCAGTATGTTCCCAACAGACTTGTCAACACCAAAGATTACACTTTTTACGTTAATCATCATCACAGATTTAAAAAAAGGGAAACAATGGTGGCTGATCTTCAGCAGATTTTAATCAAGTCACATTGACAAGCTCATGTCAATAATCTTGAGTAGCTGTTCTGTAATGGAACACACACATGTGGACGAAAACACACACACACACACACACACACACACACACACACACACACACACACACACACACACACACACACACACACACAGCAGGACATCTTATTTTCAAGCCAATCCACATTTTGTCCAGGTGTCAATCACAAGTCACGACAGGCTGTCTCCTTCCACGACTGGAACAATACATCAAGACACAAAGACAGACACTTGTTACCACTCTCACTGAGGAGCAGCCAGGCTTCGCCTCTTTGTGCACCATCTTTTCTCCTCCTCCTCCTCCCTCGCTCTTGACTGTGTACTCATCAGTGATTTCTTTTTCTGCAATTCTCACAAATTCACACCAAGAATTCCCTCCAAACCTCCCACCTCAGCCAGCAGGCTGCACGACACGCATGTGGCTGCTGCGTTTTGGATTTTTTAAAATCTATTTATTCTGTGTACATGTGTGTCAGCGCGCTTGTGATGACCTCGCTGAGGCACATGCTTCCTCTACGTGGTCGCAAAGCGTGCCAATGCAATTAGAGGGAGGCGGGAAGGTGGCAGCAGAGAGCACGCGCTTGGCGTGCGTTAGAGAAACATGCATCGCACGTGACGACTTCTGCTCCCCTGCAGAAAAGAAAGGAGCCAATCGAGGTGCCTCGGAAAAAGGCGGGAGACATTGTAGCGCGGCTAAGAGAGGAAGGTGGGGCGCAGTGAGGTGGTGGAGGAGGGGGCTGGTCAGGAGTCAGAGCAGATGGCAGACTGTGCTGCTAACACCCCCACCTCCTTGCCCTCTTTCTTTCTCTCCCCCTCCGTCCTCCTGAAGGCGTCTCAGCAGGTTATGGAGCGGGGGCAATTAGCGACAGCCACTACCACGTGCGTGTGTGTGTGCCACAGAGGTCCGCTCCATCAAGATGCACCCCCACTTACTCCACCTTCCTCATTCATGACTCCATTAGTGATGCTGGAGACAGGTGGGTAAAAAAAGTTTAAAAACCCCCCAAAAAAACGCTTGACACGTGTCAATCAATAATTCCATTTTCTAAACCCAGGTCAGCATTTAAAGTGCCTTGCAAAAGGGCACATTTTCTCGTGTTTCAAAATCAGGATTTTAAATGAAACGCCAACATATGACTCCAGGTTTTATGGAGGCCCAAAGATTTTAGAGTACTTTTGTAATGAATACATGTTTTAAAACATAAAACTGAAGCGGGTTGTTTTAATATTCTTATAATTTTACAAATGTGTGCAACACTCAAAATACAGGCATGTCGAACTCATTTTCGTTTTGAATCAATCAATGAAAGCTACTTTGATTTTGATTGATAAAGTTGTATTTAAGCACACAACTGATCCTCTAGCGCAGGGCCTTCCAAACCTTTTGCCAAGTGGGCTACAATTGTACAATCAGAAACAGTCAGAAGTCAAAAACACAAAGCAACCTAAAGACAAGCAGATAAAGTAGCTAGATATTTATTGTAGATCCAAAACTTGAAAGCGATTTGTACTTCGGATAGATAGAAAACTGGATTACATTTCTGCTAAAAACTCAGCAAGTTTGATTAATTTCTGAAAAACATTTAAATTTTCTAGAAAACTTTTGACGTTTGAAATTGAGACATTTCCACATCACAAAGCACATTTCTGATATTTCTTGTGCAGAAAATTACTACTAACTACCACTTTAATGTTACATGTTTGCTTTATTGGACTCAATTTAATAAATGTATTTTCTCTCTCTTTCAAAACTGTAGTTAGTTTTAGAAAAGTTTCTAAAAGCCGATTTGGGTGAAGCGAAGTTGGTTTTCACAAAAAGTCTGGATAAACTGGTTCATTGAAACTTTGTCATAAAAACCAAATTCTTTGTGTCATATTTTACATTGTTCTGTGTAAGAAAATCTACCTTTGCCCTGATTACAAATTAAAAGTCTCCATTTGCATGTACCGGCCAAATTTGTGTCATTTTTAAATTGCAGTTGGGGGCCGCCTTAAAATCACTCCGAGGGCCATAAATGGCCCCTGTGCCACACTTTGGACACACCTGCTGTATTGTGCTCAAATATTTAAAATTTGTAATACTGCTTAGGACCAATTTGGAGTCATCATTATAAAATTTCTGATGTCCAGGGGACGTTACCCTTCTTTTTAAATATATCTAAATGTGGATTAAAAGATTTTCAGACTGGATTGCAATTCTGCAAAAAATAAAATAAAAGTACTTGCTGCAACATAACATGTGAAAAGCTACATTTCACAGAATAACAAGACATCTTCAGTCGGGAAGCATTCTCTTTATCCCATTTGAGCACTTTCCTGGAAAAACGGCACAAGCTCTAAAATCTCCAAGCTTCAGAGTGACTGGCAATAACCCCATTAGGCGGGCAATCAGCTGCAAAAGCAGACTTCAGCCACCTTTACCCCTCCACCCCCCTCCTCTCTCCTCCTCCTCTCGCTCATCCTTCCTCCTTCCCTCCCAGTGGCTCGGCCTGTCATGTTCAGCCTATGATTAGAATAATAAGACTAATTAAATCCATATCGCTGGTGCTCTCAAGCACAGCAGCGTGCGTGTGTGTGTGTGTGTGTGTGTGTGTGTGTGTGTGTGTGTGTGTGTGTGTGTGTGTGTGTGTGTGTGTGTGTGTGTCGCTGCCCCGGCTCCTGCCGTTCGAGCTCGGCTCCACGCATGACAGTGGGGTTACTGTGGAAAGCCCTTTTAAAACATAAACAGACCATTATAAATGCTCAGCTGTTGAATGGAGCTCTTTGGGGCTTCACAAACAGACAAGCACGTATAGACTTTCCATTTAAGGCCGCATCCAAGAGTGGGAGACTCTCGAAAAGAGCCAACAGAGGGAACAGTAACATAGTGTATAAATAGCAAGTCGCAGAGAAAGCGCCGCAAAGGCCAGGAGGGAGAATGGCAACACTGTGCATCAGCAGGAGGAGGAAACAGAAAGTAAAAGGCCTGGGTTGGAAAAGAGTGAAAACACGTCTGGGGGGGAGGAGGGAGAGGGACGCGCATGGCGTGTGTGGACGCTGGAACTTCGCTTCCAGCTTTGAGATCTGTTTGAATTTATGTGTTGTTCACCGTGTCATAAATGGCGACTGATGCGTTCGTAAAACGAGTCGTGCTCGTAAAGCCGAAAAGGTGTGTGGGAACGCTACGGATCCGAGTGCACCTCCCACACGACTGGTGACCTTTGCAACAAAAACTTTTCCTATAGTTGTTTTTATATGTTTCTGTTTGTCGATTATCACAATATTGATGGCGACAGCAGTATTGAGGGGTGAGGCTTCTACTTTGACTAGGCCAGGGTATCTTAATTATTTTCTTTTTCAGTCATGTTGCTGTAGATTAGCTGTTGTGTTTTGGGATCGTCTTGCTGATGACTCGGGCTGATCGTCTTAGAGGTTCATTCATTGTTTATGAACCAACATGCTAATTCCTGTCTGTTGTGTCTGATAGAGATAATATTTTCTTTCTATTGTAGTTTATTTTCAACTTTTGAATCCACTTGATGAGCAGTTTAAGATAATTTGATGAAAGTGAAAGCAGCAAGGTCAGCAGGGAATGACCTGGGTTGATGCAGGCAACCTTTGACATTATTTTACATATTACACTATGTTTTTATTTATTTACTGTTTTTTATTTTTATTTTTACAAATTACACCATTTCGTCAGGTTATGTATTGATATGGCTTTATAAGTAAATGGAACAATCTATATCTCTAACCTTTTTGTGACTTCCTGAAAATGCATTTACTGAATATACTACAGTTGCAGTTTAATTTTTATTTTATTCCCTTGTATTGAAATCTCTTCAAAGTTTACTTTGAAGATATTTTTCACAATGATACATCCAATCATTTGGAGAAAGGCAAAAAAGTTACTTTTTTAATTTTGGAGAAATATTTTTTAAAAGGTCAGAGTTGCAAAATATAGGTCCAATTAAGATGTAAACATTCAAAGGATGTTATGAATGAAGATGACAAAAACAAATATTGACATTTGTAAAAAGAAAAAAAAAGAAAAAAAAACTCAAGAACAATATTTGGGAATAGTTGCAGATGTGTTGATGGTGCAACTTAGTTTCACTTTGCAGAGAAAAAGAAAATGGATTAATGTTGCTGCTAATGTTGCTCTTGCAAACCCAACACCTCCAAATTTCAACTTACATATTTTGGGCTGGGAAATTTAGAAAACTTCTAAAAAGTGGCATTTAAGGGTTTAAATTCTGAAAAATTGCATATATGATTTTAAGCTTTATATTTCATTGGTAATTATATGTCCAGGGGACAGAGGTTACAGAAAAACAGATTTTGATGTTCTGAACCAGTTTCCATTGTCTATGTCATATTTGGACGTTTCCTTGCACATCTTTCTCTGTATTAATCAACACAAATGTAGCAACAAACAAAAAAACCTGAGTTATTTCCAGGCTGTAAAAGTCGATTTATTTGAGGATCACCTTGCATGACCTCTCCGTCTCCCTGCCTCCACACGGCAAACTGGTAACGAGCTCATAAAGTCGAGTTAAGTTTAAATTTCTTTCTTATCGCTCACGTGGACGAGGACAAGGAGGCCGACTTTAAGTCCTGCACTCCGGAGTACAGAGGAGTCTTTCTGTTCCAAGAGAAAAGCTCACCTCTCCCTCTTTACTGGCCCTTGTTCCCTGTTTGGAAGAGTTTACATTTTCTATCATCCGTGTGGTGCAGACAGGAGCAGCTCGGGGGATCCCCCTACCTGATACAGGACGCAGACACACACACACACACACACACACGTACACACACACACACACACAGTGGCGTTCTGTCAGTGTTGCAGACTGTCTGTCTCCTTGTCGATCCGGCGGTGACTGTAACTAGGTGTAATAGCCAGCCTGTGGTTTGAGACTCTATGGCTCTATTCACAACTCCTCCCCAACCCCACCGTCTTCCCCCTTACACACACACACACGCACGCACACACACAATCACTGTTTACAGTGGTGTTTTTGGACGGAGTTGCTAATTGAAACATTTCTTTTTCCATCCAAAAGAGTAAAAGGGCATCCCATTTTTTCCACTGTATGTGTTTTAAACTCGGCTCCCGTGTCCACTTTGGCCGTGGGCCAGAAACATTACCGCAGAACTCCAAAGGGCACGGCACCTCGATTCTCCGCCAAATTATTAGAGCTACATGACTCGCTGTGACTCACACAATTTTCTTTTTGCTCCTTTATACCTGGCTGGAGTCTTTAAATGTATTATGCATTATTTTCCTGGCGAGTCGGTATTTACGTATGGCTCCCACTTATTCCCACAGTGCCTCATGTGAAACGGCCTGTGAGGCCAACGGTACGCCACTGGCAAAGGCCTTGGAAACCTTTTGGAACTTTAGGGCGAAAAATAAGAAGAGGCAAGTCAGAAGCAAACGTGTTTCTGTTGTTCTGCGGGAGATTGGCGAAGAAGAGCGTTGCTTCAGGTGGAGGAGGTCAAACCGAATTCAGTCGGGACGAAGACGATAGCTGCATTTCTCATTGCAAATGTGTGAAGACTTTTCTCAATATTCTGCTAATGTAAAAAAAAAAAAAAAACAATTTTGCAACTGTGGTGTTTCCATTAAATAAAACGTAATTGAAATCACACTTGAATATGTTTGTTTGTGCGATAAGTAATTAATAAACATGCTGCACCATCATCCTCCAACGACTTCCTGTCATCTTCTTTGTGGTTTGCAGCAGCGGCAACATCTGGTTGATTGTGTGGCTCATTTGATGTAAAAAAAAGTATTTCAATTGCAGTTTTGAACGTAGGGCACAGTGAAGGAAGGAAGGAAAGAGAAGACAAGGAAAGAGAGAACCCAATGAAAAAATGACAAAGGGACAGAAGACATAACAAAGTACAGCATAAAGGACATAAAAGAAGGAAGGAAAGAAGGTAAAAGAGCAGAAGAAGGCAAGAATGGACAATAGAAAGAGTGGAAGAAAGGATGCAAAGAAGGAGAAAAGAAGGGCACTCTGAAGCAATGTGGGACATATGGAAGGATGCAAGGAATGAAGGATGGGGACCAAAGAAGAAAATAAAGAAGAACAGAGGACAAAAGACAATGGAGGAAAGGTGGGAAGAAGAAAGGACACAGCTGTTGTCTAGATATCTTAGACATAATCAGGAGTTTAATCTATTACCCAATTGGCTAATGCATCACTATTAACACAGACCCTTATTTTATTGCTTGTAGTCAGAGTTATCATTCCAGGCCAAAAGGGAACGATTCTTTCCTCGCCTCCCGTAACCTTCCCGCTGACCCCAATTTCACTTTTCCCGAACCCAAACCCAGAGTCCTCCGACCCAGGCGTGGCGACCCAGTCATCCGCCACATCAAAGGTGTCAGATTAAGCCGAGTTAAAAGGTTGGGAGGGAAAGTTGATGCATTGCAAATCTTTTGAAAAGGTTTCTTCGGGTCACTCCTGCTACATCTGTCTTTCAGCTCTCATTGGCATGATAAGGTTTGATGGACACGGCGTATTTACGTGAGAATGCGCCCTCTGCCCTGCAGTGTCCAGAGGGCGAGATAAGAGGAAGATGGATGGATTTTTAAATTTCCTTTTTTAGGATGGAGGGGAAGATTAAACCAGTTTTCTGTTCCGGAGAGCGAGTATAGAAATGGGGAGGGTGGCCTCCCCTTAAGGGTCTCCGTGTAAATCAAGAGCGTTTGCAAAAGCAGAGAGACTGGCATTAATTTTGACTGGACTGGAGTTAAAATTAATGATTAAAGTCTTGCAAGAACAGGTCTTTAGCTTTTTTTGTACTCGCTTCCGATCGTCATAATATCGACATCACCTCAGGTAATATGTGAAACAGCAAAGTGTGTTTGACAAAATGCTTCATATCGTGCAGAAACAGCTACGACCAGTAGCTGACAATTTCTTTACAAAAACCAAAAATATTCATCTACCATTTTGCAGAAACAGAATCAAGACACATGAAACACAAAAATTGGAAGTTGGTTTTTACAAAATCAGCTGATGAATGCCAAAAATAGTGTTTTGCACTAGTTGCGCCTGAGCTGACCTCTTCCTTCAGGTCAGCCCAGTCATTTTAAATGAGGAAGTGATGTTCTAGAATAGCATATAACACAGTCCAACAGAGAGTAGCTAGACTCTATACTCTGCAGCAAGTGGGACTCCTGTTCAATACGCAGACATACCAGTTCTCCATTCACTGGACATCCATTAAAAGTTGTTTTCTTTTATTTGGTACTCATGCACCCCCATTTCTAATGATTCCCTGAGCAATTGCCCATCTAAGAAAACACACTGCCTAGCACCTTTAAATGGCCTTTTTGTTATATCCACTGTTTTCTAATCGTTTCCAGGCTTTTACACAGTGGATAAAGTCTCAATGAACACCACAATAATTTTCTGTTTGAATATTTTTAGTGGGCCGCTGAGATAAAATGTTCACCAGATGTCAATGACAACTCAACTTCAAGTAAAAACTAAATTTACTTCAAATTCAAATAAACATGCTGACAATTTTTTTGTAAATGGACTTGAAATCTATATCTACCGATGGTATGAGTTACTTCTGGTTACATGTGGCGATTATGCAAGTTAAGGTCGTCGTTTCTGAGATAACGATAAAGTCAGTGGCTTAGTTTATATCATGTGTGGCAAAATGGATGACTTTGTTTCTTCCACTTAACTGATTGCATTTATGTTGATGTTATCTGATGCAGTAAGCATGAAAAATGCTAGACAGCTGGACCAACCGCTGCTTTTCTCGTGTTTTAACAGCATAAGGGGCGTCCAAAAGAAGATCATTTATGAGATGATATTTAGGTTTTTAAGACTATTTACAGTTTATTCCTCTCATCGTCTTTCTCTGATGAAATAAAAAGGAGCCATTGGTAGCGTTGTTTTTTTTTTTCTTTAAGTCGGGAATAAGCCAAAGTCAATCCAGCCCTCCCAGGACTGATCTGCAGTTGGGTCAGTGTCCACATAATCCTATTAGTTGTGGGTGATTTCTTCAGATGCAACCTGGGGGAGCGAAGGCAAATAAAGACCGATTTACTCGACCTGAGGATTGTCTCTCGGAGATCTCCTGTAAATATTACACACAGAGCTCTGTGGGAAGATATCATCACGCAATTTCAGCCTCATTTTACCTTTAAAAGAACAGCACTTGCACCAACAGGTTGCATTTATCTTCAACCATCAAGTTAATTCCTAAAACTAAGGCGTCATCTGAATAGTTTTTGTATTTGGATGCCAAAAGCTGAGTGAAAATACTTCCTGACACATACTTCCCTCTCTGTCATGGCGTACGGTTAGTCGGCCTTTGCACCCCCAAGCACAAAACGAGGAGCAGTAATTGAAAGACGGATGGTGCCGACCAGATTAAAATCTTCCACAAAGGACTCACAAATAGAATTGTCATTTTTGCTCTTGAATGGGTAAATTTGATCCCACCTGCAGACAAGACCGTAATTGTGACATCACCCACTGGGCATATTTTGATTGGAAGGAATCGCAAAGACGGATAAAATAGAGCAATGCTTGGTTTTAAAGTGACAATCTGTGACTTCTGCCCGTTTGATGTTCCCATTGTGCCCCAATTTTCCCAAGGTTTGGCCTAGTTGAGCGCCAAAATTTGGACTCACACTTTTGAAGCAATATTTGGGATACACATGAATACGGTTGGGGAATTTGACCGTAACCACATTTTTGTTCTTTTGAAAGTTGCATTTTTTATAATGAGTCCATCATAATATAAGTATAAATTAATCAGTCAATAAATGATCAAATCCAATACTCATCACTTTGTAATATGTAATTAAATATCTGGATGGAACTAAATCACAGACAGAAGATGTAAAATGCGACATGAACAGGGTAAAGACGGAGGTCCTGTTCTGAAAAAGGAGGCCAACTTACACCCCAGCTTGCACCTCAAACAATTAAATGTTAAGTGATTGGTCTTTATGACAGACTTTGTGGTATCATAGCTTGAATGATCGGCCACCAAAATGACCAGAAAAAAGAAAAAAACAATAATTTTTCATTTTACAAAGAAATTGTGAAAATGGCAAATACTCACCAAATGATCAACTCTGTTAGTGCTGAAACAATTAGCAGATGCTAACGTGATACCAACATGAAGCAAAGCTAAAGGGACGGTCCTGTTGCTGGAAAACAAACTATATATGGTAAAAACGATCATTTTTGAAAGTCGCTAGAGCGTTGAACAGCTGCCAAATATAAATAATGTTGCCAAGTGAAGAAACGCTGCATCACCTCCAATGATATCCTCTGAACATTTACGCTAACTGCACGGGTTCTTGCAATGTGCAGGCCTTGAGCATTATCCATTTATTGTGTGATATTTTTGTTTGTTTTTATGTTATTAAAAAAAATGTTATTCTCAATCTTTGCCAAACGTTTGGGGCAGTTTTAGCTCCATAGACGTTCTTTAAGGCATTTCTTTTACCCAAAATCCGTTCTGGCCAAGCTGGTGAGATTTTAAATTTGCTATAGATTTCACTCAGCATCCAAGTTACCAATCTGAAATGGGAAAAAATTTGTTTTTGTGATAACCAGAACAACAACAATTCAATGTGGTGAAGTGGTGAACCAATGCTACATCTATACAGACATGCCAAGCAGGACGGAAGGTAAATCATCAGATATACCTAATGTACAGCATCCATGCATGGAAAGACACAAACACAGCCAATGTGTATCCACAGATTAAATCAGGCAGGACCTCAACAGCAACCTGCATGCTAGGACGCACGTGCAGCTGCTTACTGTGTTGTGATCAGCTGACCAAACAGGCAGCTGCTCACAGGTTCCCAATCATTTACAGTAAAGTACACAATCCGTCTGTACGGATATGATTGCTGCTCATTTTCGGTCGTTCACACACACACACACACACACACACACACACACACACACACACACACACACACACACACACACACACACACACACTTGGGTCGCTCGTTGCGGAGCTGATTGCTCGCCTTTTCTTCAACCTTGTTGTCCGTCTTCACCTTTGTTGACTGCTGTTGTGATCTGGAGAACAAGGTGTTCCCGTCAAAGTGTAAGTGTTTACCGCTCAGAAATTATGTAAACGCTTGATGTGGCCTACTTTGGGAAATTGACCAGTAATTTTCCTGCAAGCTGAGCTGCAGGCAACTGCCTGAATAAAAAAGACACAATGGTGTGTACCGGAGGAGCGGGACTGAACAAAAAAACCCTGTCCTTTTCTTTTCGGCAAATTTGGTGAAGAGAAGCCTTGGTACATGCTCAAAACATAATAGACTGTAGACTAATTTAGGACAAAAAACACAGATATCATCATTCAAGTCAAAAATTGCTGCAGCAATGGCTTCATAAGAAAGCAATATCCTTAGAAAGAGCACATTATGTCTACAAAATAGTATTAATTAAAATCACAGAAAAGACTGAAGGTTAATTCATAATTTAAAAAAAGAAGCAGCAAAAGAAGCAACACTCTTTTTCCAGAAATATTGGTAAAAATAAAAACATTTTTAGCACAAAACACAAAGCTGTGAAAAAAAGCTACCCCTCTCAGAACACATTTTCGGAAGAACTTGGACAAAAAAATTTAAAATGTAATTGTTGCTGAAACAGGTACTGAAATCAGGAAGTAGAAGAGGTTGCCTCCAAAATAAGCCCAAGGACCAGATGTCACCTCCAATAAGCAAATGTTAAATCCAAACCCCTGTTTGCATGTGGATAAATTAAAATACTCCTATTTGTCCCTTTATTTTCCACATATTCCATAGAGTTCTCAACTTCTTCATCGGAAGCAGTATTTTGAAAAGGTGAAATCTTGATCCAAGATGATAATGGCTGACAGCAGGGTGAAAATGGGGCCACCCAATCCATCAATGTGTCGCCATTATCTTGGCAGGAAAACCAAAGGAAGCCATCTTTTGGGTTTCATGTGCTAAAAGATCTATAGTGTCACGTTTTTTGCATCCATTAGAGAACAAAAGCTTGCTAAAACACTTTGCCTGAGTGTGTAATAGGTGTTAACGTGTTTAACCATGGCCGGTGTGAGGACAGGCGGGCAGATGGGCGGGTTGTCAGTCTAACTGATGGACATGAGCACAATGATTGATTAATAGATGGTGCCTTTGGGGGGGAGGGTTGAGTTCAGGACTCTCTTACAGCTGTTCACTTCCACAATGTTAACAAAACGTATAAAAAAGAAACACTCAGTGGGGATTGGAGACGTTCACCATCATGTCTGCACAATGTTTTCGGTCATTGACACATTTCCCCCATACATAATGGAGCAGCTCTGTGTTTACACTGGACAGTCGACTGATCAATACGTTCATAAAATGCTTTCACCTGACGACGCCTATAGTAATCACATGGGGGGTTTGGTGGGTAGAGGTCTCATCTGCATCTGTGGAGTAACAGCTACCCCTCTCAGATAATTGATCATATTCAGAGCCATCAGGTGGGGACCCACCCCCTTGCAAACACACAAACGCATAACTGGACGCACAATGTGACCCTTGACGAAGGTGTAATAAGGTCATATTAGTGTAGTGGGAATAGGCTGTAAATGCCAGTGAGTGCTGACATTCCCCTCCTCAGAGAGGTTACCAAGAGGTTACCAGAAAAAAGGAAAGGGGAGATGAGGGGACGATTTACAGGGAGAGATCGCAACTGGCAGAAAGTGATGGATGGGTAGATAAATGGATCGACGAACGGAAGGAAGGAATTAAAAAATGGTTCGGACCTTTTAACCTATCAAAACATTGCTGACAGCAGCAGCCATATTGCTCTGCAAACTAGTAGTATCCCAGTTTTTGCTTCAACGTTCCCTACTTTCATCCGCCTCAGTCGAGAACAGTTGAGAATCCTCCGCTGCCGCTAAGTGACAGACTGCGTCTGGTTAGCGCAGCAGGAGGAAGAGCAGCGATGGACACCCGTATCTCACTGGCTGCAGTCCACACCACAGGAGTCATCTGCTGTAATAAGCTCCAACCACACGCATGCTGGAAGCAAAGCCTGTTCACGTGCGCACACACACAGAACCGCGCACACACATTTCTAGCACCTAGCATATGCATATGGCTAAAGGCAAAAAATCCATGCAAGAAAACTGCTTGATGCATGGAGCCGAAGTACATTTAACAAGGACGCCGACTGTTATGACACACTCACTAACATTTAGAAACGGACGCTCTGCGGGGACTGTCTAGTGTAATAAAGGCTCAGTCATGCTGTAGACTGGCTACCGCAGTGTTTGGATTAGAGCTCGCTCATATGGTAGGATCAGGGTCTTAACTGAAATGACTTATACTTAAGAAAAAGAATATTAAGATGGCCTTATAAGGACAAAACAAGCTAAGCCAATGGACCCTCCCGTCCATCAGTGGAGACATTTGAGCTTTATATATGCAGCTGTTTGATCTTCAGACATGAGTCACCCAGAGTGGTTATCAAGTCTTGGCAGGTCAAAAGTTCATTATAGCTGTCTCTCTTCTCTTTTCTCCTCTTCCCTTCTCTTCTATTCTCTTCTCTTCTTGTTATCCCTCGTTTTTATCTTTTATGCTGATCTGTAAATCTCAGAAGTGGTTGGAAAATTTACAAGACATTTAGCCGCAAATTACGGTGACTAAAACAAAACTCAATAAGGATCGCTCCCGCTCTCTCCATACCAGGAGCCAGTCTCTGCCTTAAAACCTCAGTTTTAGTAGATCTTGTTGTCTTGTAGATGGGAGCAGGAGATGGACAGACAGGAGACAACGTTGTCTGCCGTAACACGATCACTGCTCCTGTATTTAGTGGCAGAGAAAACGCGAACCCCAAATACTCTTTATTTTTCCGGCCTGTCTGCATTGGATTGTGACCGAACAAACAATTCCCAGACGCAAGTAGACATTTCATCTCATGTTTCTGATGGTGATGCATCCAGACCAAGAACCTCCCGGTGGAACTCCACCATTTGCGTAGGAAAGACTTGGGATTCCTCTGAATAGGCTAGAGGTTTCACTCCTAAACCAATCTCTACGAAGTAAACGATAATGTATAGAGTAAAGAATTGATTGATAGAAGGGCTTATGATTAGCAGGCTTTTTATTTACTTTTTTGCTGATCTTCTTGTGCCAAGGTTGTTGCTTCAAAGTCATGCAAGAAAACAGCTGGTGATAAAATTGCATGAGCCACTTGATGGTGGTGTGTTGGACACATCTCTGAGGTGTAGGACATCGATCCTTAAGGATTCTAGCCTTCGTTTGACACACCCAACAGCAGTGGGTCAAACTAAATACAACAGTTCTTGCAAAATTTCAGCAGAAAGCAACAAAAAATACAAAAGGAGAAGTTTCTAGAGAAAAAAATTGCAACACTGACATCGCCTGTTTCCAAGGAAGGTTACTTGTGTCATCAGATACAAAGTTCTGAAATCAGACGTTTGATCAGATAGGAGACACATTTAAACCATTGTGTATTGAGTGTTTATTTTCTGCCAGTAAGACTGTATATTTTGGCCTGTGTGCTTTAGGTCTAGATCCTCCTCTGTTGTATACGTAGAGACACACCAGCCTCGTTTAGCTTGCATAGTAATTCTGTTTTGGTTTTGGACATGTGAATGCGCAATCTAACCCTGACGGAAAAAGCTCAAACTCTGGTCCTTCTTGGTTCGCTTGAAGTGATTTGTGAGACTCAAATGCATATGCGAACGCCAAGAAGATCGGAGACCTGCTCCAAAAGCAGGAAGTGGACTATTGCGCAAGGTATTCTGGGTAAATACAACAAAAAACATCTAGCGCTGGTGGGAGAAATGCCTCATGGTGTTTTGCCAGTGTTCAGGCAAATCCTATGACTGCTAAAATCTGATGCAGCGCCATTTTTGTTTGCATTTTATGAAGGAGGAACATGCGCCTGTGTCTTCATATGTTTTTGTGTCGTTTCCTTCAGTGGTTCTTTGTGCAGCGCCACCTCAGGCGAGGGGTGGAACAGGTTTGCCACAGAGCTCGGTTCGTTCAACGGCGCAAGCTGAAAATCTAACAAACATTGCAATTTTTGGTCCCTACTGGACTATCCGGTGTGAAAACACACTCAGTGTTGCACTCCATTTCAAGCGTCAGGCTCATACAAACACCTCTAAATATGCAGGGAGCCTGCAAAAGGCTGACCTGCTTTTTCTGTTTACAATTAAGAGCCTTATTTATTTTTCATGCAACCTTTGCTTAACAAGGCGGCCCCATCCGTGAACAAATTCTTATTGGAACAGACAGCCTGGGAAGGGAAACAAGCAGGCATGAGAGAGAGAGAAAAGAGATTTTTTTCTTGGTTGGGGGTGATGAAAAAGAAGAGAGCGCAGAGGATGGGGAGGAGAAGAGGGGGAAGAAGAGAGGAGTCGTGACCAACACATTAGTGAAAAGCCACAGTGACAGCGGATGTGTAAAGCACTGCTGGGCTTCGGGAGGAAAGCAAGCAAAGGAAGGGGCAACATTTTTTCTTTTTCTTTTATCAATTTGTGTATTGTTAATCCATTCACAGAACCCGTTCAAGATCGGATCAGCAACCCGTTTCAAAGTAAATGCTGCATTTTACCTGGTAGCCTCTCCTATGAAGCTTTTATTTTACTGGAACTCCCAGCACATAATCAGAACCAAAGACTAATATTTATTTTGCAGGACTATAAATGACTCATTGCACCAAAATGATAAGGATGTGCTTCTGTCTCCTGAAGCAGAGAAACAAGTTTAGACTAAAGCTTCTTTATATAATTCCAGGTAGAGAATTACCCAGAAGGAATGCGTTTCCTGAAAACTTTTTGCTCACCTCTCTCCTTTCCTGGAACTCCTCACAATTTTTTTTTTTTTTTTATCCTTTGCAAAAATGAGCGTCAATAGTTTTTGTTCGGGATGAATGTGGCGATGTAACCGAAGATGAGGAAATAATTTTATGAATGAAGGAAAACTTAATTTTTTTTTTCTTAATAACAAGAAACAAAGATCAGATTGTGATGAAAGGATTCAGAGAACTCTTCAGATTCTGTGAATGGTACAGCTGTAGAACGCGTTGTCCAATTTGCACCGTTAATATTTTCGGCTGCGTTGAGGAGAGAAGACTGTTGGAGGACAAAAAAGCATGTGAGGATCCAAGATGATTGGGGTTGACGTTTTACATTGGTCTGGACCAGGACCTGTGAATATTTCCTGTTTCTTGAAATGCAGATTGGAATACTGATGGAAAGTGACTCCGGTGCAATGAATCTAATAAAAGAGGAATTAAACCGTGATTTTGATGGTTGCGCTCATATCTCCATGCACGGAGGTTCTAAAGTAAATCAGCTGCAGTTTTCTACTAATTATTTAGGTTTTCAGCAGGACTGAACTTCTGAAATTGAGTTCTTGTGGAATCTGAAATTTCCAGACCAGAAAGACCTTCACATTGTTATTTTCACCATCAGGTTTCTATGTTCTCACAAGAATTTGCTGGACATTAAGCCATCATGTGTAAAAGGTGAACTAATTATGTGCTTAAAAGAATTGGAAAAGAATCTAGTCTGTTGTGCATATTCACTTCTTACTCTGATACTACTAAATTAAAATGGCATGACTTTTAAAAATGTAGAAAAGACTGCAATATTGATGTAATTCCATCACTTTCCAGTCAGAAGACCTTTAGTTTCTATTTCATATTGAGCAGAATGGGTGCATACAGGGACAATCTAGTTTCCCCTGCTGCTTGCAGTTCTCCTCAAATAACCTCCCTCCCTCCTCTGCTGCATATTGAGCTGAAGAACTCAGATCACCTTGTTGAAAACAATAAAATTTAAAAACACCATCTCTGTGCTAAAGTCACTAAATTTGTTATAGGCGCGACTCGATATGCGGGGGGTAGCTGCAGCATGTTGTGTAGAGCAACATGCATATTTGCATATAGCCTCAGCTGTCTGCACGGGCTGATCAGAGATAAACAGGTAAATGAAAGCATCACATGTGTAAATGGGTGAATCAGCAGCAAAATTGACTCAGCGGATAATCTGGGGGAACTTTGAGCTTGACACACACTTAAATGATATCGTTTTATCATTTAAGTGTGTGAGGTGATGCGTCGGGGAACAAAAATAAAGTTTGGACTGCATTGGGGGTTGTCTGTCTCCTTCCGCCCTCTGCGTCCTCCACATCCCTCCCTCCTTCGTTCCTTTTGCATCCACCGCTTTGCTTCTCTTTAATTCCAGCGAAGGCGTTTCCCTTTGTCTCCTTAAATGATCTATTCATGACTTTGAGCTGGAAACTTATCTCAGGTGGCAACATTCTGAGGTGAAACGGCTACATATACTTTTTTTCCCCCTCGAAATATTAAAACCCCACAATACTTCTCATTAAACTATAATCCGCCCCATGTGACTTTTGGTTAAGCGAGTTTAAGCAATTCCTGCTGTGACTCACAAATATGGATATGCTAATTTTATGCTTGATACCTGAGTGTATCTTTGCCTGTGCTACCCTGCTGTGCCAGAAAGGTCATCGCTAATCATTTGTGTGGCATTATTTTGGATATGTCACAGAAAGATAGGCTATTGTGGTTTGTTTCTGCTTTCTACAAATTTAAAAGTTGACCTGCACTATAATTATTCCTGCTTTAAAGCATTTGGGAAGAAACCACATGAAGATTTGATGGCACTGTAAGCTTTTTACAAGCTAAGAGGATCCATACCTGTGGACATAGGTTAAGAAAATCCGCCATGATGTTTGAAAATGTTTGCTCGATCTCATCTCCTGCACCGAAACTGAACTGACAGGCCACTCGGCTAGGAAGAAGCCGTTGCCCCAAAAATATAAAGTAAAGCAAGAGTTTGCGAACGCCGACAGCAACACTGACCTTTACCTTTGGAGATTTTAACTAAAACTGTTTTGCTACAATGAACATTTCTGCTTGTGGAAGAAAAAAAAAGTGGGAAGTATGGCAGTGGCAGCATTTTGTTGAGGCTGTTATGCTATAGAACTGACTTCGTGCAAAGCAGATGTCTGCATAAGCAAATAGCCTCCACATTTTTATTGAAAACAACAAGAAATGGATCTTATCATTCATTCTTATGCATCTTTTAAACAGTGTTTCAATATCTGCTTTAAACCCCATGTGTGAAGCTTGATAATGAATGTGAAACACACATTGTTGAGCTTTTTACTGCAGCGTGTGTGTGTGTTCAATTGCTGGTCTGCAGACTGTGTACCCTGCATGTTGTGTGTGATAGTGCCACTGTGTGTGTGTGTGTGTGTGTGTGTGTGTGTGTGTGTGTGTGTGTGTGTGTGTGTGTGTGTGTGTGTGTGTGTGCGTGCCAGAGAGGGAAACAGACAGTGCAAACGTGACTGGAGTGTCAGGAACACCGAGTTCAGACATGGACGCCATGTCTCTCTTCCACTTCTTCCTCTCTTTTTCCTTCATTTGTTCCCCCCGTCTTTCCTCCCACCGCCCTCCCTCATCCTTCATCCATTTCTCCTTCCGTCTTTCCCTTCATCTCCCCCCCGCTTTTTGTCTCTCCCTCTCTTCCCTTCATATGCAGCAAGCCACTCAGACGTCGATGAATAATTCAGACTGTGTTGCACTGCAGGTTTCCCCCCCATTCCTTTCCATTTTGCCACTTCCCCTCTTTTCTCCTCTCGGCTGCATCATCCCTCCTTCCTCGCCGTCAAACCTTCGCGATCAGAAAGTGACCTGATAATCTACATCTCGGTTTAACAGTTGGTGTTGACGTGCGTTAAAAGCAAAGCAGAGTGTTTAGTATTCCACAGCTGAAGCTACGGGGGGATTTCTGTGCGTCTCTCCCGCCGCCCCTCCCAGGCCCTCCATCAGCATCATTCCCCTCTCTGATCTGCGATCAGAAAGATCCACCAGATGCCCGTGTCGGAAGGGGTGAGTCACCGGCAAAGGCGCAACGCAAAGTCTGCTTGGCAACCGAGAAGCTGGTCACGCTGCGGGCTCCCAGGAAGTCGTTTGACATTTCTCAGTCGCTCCAAAACAGTCCAGACTCACCCCACCTGCTTTCCATGGAGGAAAGAAAGGGAGAAAACAGAGAAAGAAAAAGATCCCAGTCATGAGACTCTGACACATCTCTGCATGTTGCAATACGGCAACAGTCGTCACAGCAGCTCATTAGCGCTGACCTGCAGGTGCAAAGCTAATCTCTTATGTAACTTCTTCTATAACGAGTAATTTACTAGATGAGTTCTGATTAATCCTGATGTGGAAAATTCTCCAACGTGAGGGGCTGGCGAGTGGAAAGAACGGCTGACCTTTCCGTACGAGGTGCCGTCTGCAGGCTTGGTGGTCTGCTGCGTTTCAAACACATTCGATGAGTTACTGCTCTTCTTCACGTGGGGCGCTTTGCCCAAAAATGGCAACAAAATAACCCCCCACAAAAGGGATGGGTTTAAATTTGGGAACGGGACTCTGGACTGTCGAGTCTGCCTGACAGAAACAATGACAAAAAAAGGAGGGGGTCATGACGAGAACACCAAGGCTGGGAATTGCCATTAAAATTGTGATGGGTTTTGGGGAGGCTGTGGTGGCGCAGGGGTTAAGCACAACCCACATAAGGAGGCCTTAGTCCTTTACGCAGCGGTCGCAGGTTCGATTCCCAGCCTTGTCAACTCACTATCAAATAAAGGCCAATAGAGCATTTATTTGAAGGTGCCTGTGCATTAAAACAGACAAGGACTCAAACAAAAACATCAACTGGAAGACAAATGACTAAAACAAAGGATGTTTTAGATCAGATCAGATGAAGAGTAAAAGACGTGGCTGTGTGTGGGGGGGAAGAAATAGGTGTATTTACATGAAGTTCCTCCTAGCGCAGAGGTAGTTGCCATGGAAACCGAGCCTCGGCGTCTGAGTATCCAATTTGGAGGGGCAGGGACGGGCTGAGCAGCGGAGGGAGTGGGCCCCGGCAGCCAATGGGAACGGTCGGCTGGGCTGTGACACATTTCCCACACGCAGAGCTCCGGCATCAGAGGTTGCACAACTCTCTCTCTTTCTCTGCCGGCAAACACAGCATCACAGCCTACTTCCTCCAGCTGGGCGCGCGTGAGTTGAATTCAGGGTGGAATTCGGCGAAATAAAAAGCAGCAGAGAACGGAGTGTGTGTGTGAGCAGACTGTCTGATCCAGCAGAATATGAAGCGACAGGCCGTCCTAATTACTCGCCCGACGGAGCGGGCCCGAGGCTGTTGTGTACACAGAGCGCTGGAATGTTCCCAGTCTCACCCAAACACATCATATGACCAGCAAAAACAAAATCCTGCCCACCCCTCCTTATTGTGCCGAGGAGGAGACACCTGGAGACAGACTGTGATGTGCATCAGAGCGTGTTCTCATTATTTCGCTGTAGCTGTGCTGCAGTCGGCTCGACTCGTGTAATTCACGTCTAGCTGCCAGAAATAACCTGTCATCTGTCTTTTCATTTGGGCAAATTAGTTGTATTGATGAAGCACAACTCCCGGTCGTCAAGGTAGTTAGTCAGGCAGAAGCACCGCGTCGTTTTTATGTCCCCCCCACCTAAAGAAATATACGTATCACCAGTGTGGCAAAGTTTGAATGAGATTTGTAGCAGATTTCCTCTTACAACTCAATTTGTGTTCAATAGTTATGAACAGATCTGTGGATCCCTGTAAGCCTCATTAGGTGATTATAGAGGTATTGTAAGAAACTATTATCTAGTAAAATAAGAGTATGAATTTTTTTTTTATGTATTTCAAGGAATCAGTCAGTGCACAAACCTAAGCAGGGAAACATTGTGCAAAGTTTGAATTTTGACCCTCCAAAGTTCATGAGTGACCAATGAAATTGTCAATCTCTGATCCAGACCAACTATTCAGAGGAAAAACATGGACTTTAAATAGCTGACAATGACACAGCAAATAAAAGTTTGCATGTTTGGTTGTGTTTTATAGTTTTGTGAATTCAGTGACAAACAGTGTCTGGCTTTATGCTAAGAGAATTGGGATTTGAAAAAAAGGTTAACTTTGCAACCTGCAAACTGCATTTAAAACAAAACAAAACAAAAAAAATCTATGCTCAGTGAAGAATAATACAACTGGGAAGCACAAAATTATAAAGATTTTTGATTCTCTGTTGGTTACTAGGTCCTAATGGTAAAAAAAAGACAAAAAATTACCATATATTATGTTGTTTCTGTCTCACTTTCATGTTTCCTCTAACACTTTTTCAAATCAAAGACAAAAGCTTCCAAATCTTTATATGAAGAGGCTGATTGTGAGATGTTCCATTTTGAAGAAGAGACCAAAATGGGTATATGTAACCAGACAATTTGGATTATGCCAAATTATGTCGTCTGACTCGATTACCTGGCCAAGATAACCACCATCTTTTTTTTTTTTTTGAGAAAAAGGGCGCCAAACTCCTCAAAGGCTGGGTTCACAAAGATATTGACGCTCAATTCCAATTCGAACCTGGACGATTCAGGTGTTCCTGCTGTGTGAATGTATAAAATCTGTCCTTGTCTCACAAATTCCTACGTCAAAACACCAAAGTAAAATAGTTTGTTCTTTAGTAGGACTCTGCAGAACTTGATAAAACGCTGAGGAGACAATCCAACCTTTTGACTCAAGCAAGTTGGACAAAGAAGAAACCTAAAAGGAGCACTTGAGTTTGACAAGCCTGTTGTAGAATAATCTACAAATCGGCAAGTAAAACAAAGGCTTGTAATGCGTTTCCTAGAGAAGCAGTGAATGGGTTTGCCAGCTTCAAAGAAATTTGCTTGATTCATTGCTGTTGTATTTTAGTCACAAGACTAGGAAAGACTTGAGGTCACAGTGAGTTTGTCCTTCAGTTTGACTTTAATCCAAATCTGGAAAAACTCCAAGTCATTCCTTTTGATAAACATGTGAACAATATGTAGACAGCGTAACTCCTATGACTGATAAAGTCCTAAAAACAGATGTGGTAAGAAGTGGAACCACAAAAATAATCAGGTTTTGCTGTATTTTTATAACCACACTGGTCAAAAAGCATCTTTTCAGTCTGCATGATGCTAGACTTGAAGTGAAGTGAAATTCAAATTGAAGTTTTTAATCTTTTCACACTCGTCTTTTGCATGGCGCTTGATAGTAAAGCCCTATTTTACATGTTTTTTGAATGCTGAATTATTGTAGAATATGTCAGTCCAAGCAGAAAGGCAAACTACATACATTTGCAAAAGTTTTCATATCAGTGATGGTTTCCACATCAGACAGTATTGTGTATTTTATCGGGATTTTAAACAAGTGGCAAATTACAAAGCATCACCTACTGCAATTATGAAATGTCTCCATACGTCTCTATTTACTAATTCTGGCTTCTGAAAGCTTAATTAGGTGAACTGTTAGTCTTTAGATTATTTAGGAATTTTGTAAAACATTTTCCTTTCACTGCACCTGCAAATGTGCAATAGTTCAAGGGGCACGAAGGCTTTTGGAAGGCACAAACATCACTGAATGCAAATCATTGTGATGATTCCCACAAGGATTCTCCAGCAACAAAGAAACCCACTCATGTGCCCACTGACCCACACGAATATGTTGGGTTTTTTCACGATTTTGACAACTAGTCGCATGTGATAATGAACGAGGCTGAACGGTACACAGCAGATAAATGAAAGTGGTGTATAAAAGCTGCGCCTCTGTGGTGTAAAAATAGAAAATATGCAAAAATAAGAAATCAGAGGGTCTAAAATAAGACTTTTCAGGTGGGATTAAAAGGAATGCTCTTTGTCTTACTAGTTTTTTGAAGTATATTCCTTGACAGCACTGCTTTCATTTTCCGATTTTACAAGCAACATTGTTTCAGGGGATGAAAAATGTAAGTGGACATCCACTCGTGCGAATTATGACCTCTGAACATCAGCAAGAGTAGCACGAGAGTGCATGCCGACACACGGCTCTCTCCAGATAACCTCAGGATTAAACAAAAAAAAGGGGAAAAAAAAGGAAAAAGAAAGACGTCCTTATTGCCAGTCGACCAGTGAAAGGCTAATCCGTTTGGCGCTGGAGTTCATCCAACGGTTGACGGATTAACCCACTGGATCCTTGGACGGTCGCACGCATTCTCTGTCGCTCGCAGCGTGTCACCGCCGGTCATGAGTTTAATGACGCGGTGCTACCGGAACAAACTGGATAGATGTGGTGCCGGGCTGTAAGACAGGAATGATTCTGAATGCGTGCACCATCAGATCCTAGCCTCATAGTACTGCTAGCTACCAGCTAAAACTGAAAATGGCTTCAATGCTGAAGCATTTATTGGTACATAGTCGAAACTTTAAACGGATGTAAGAATACAAACAATTAATGGTGATGAATTGAATGTCGAAATAATTGTCAACTAGTTTGGTCATTGATTAATCGTTAAGTGGAGCACACAGACTCGAAAAGGATCAACTGCTGAAAGAACAACACATTCAGAGCAGTAATTCAGCCATAAAAAAAGAAAACACATTTCACAATTAGAATAATAATAAAAAAAACATGACTGTATGTATTTTCTAACTAGAAGTTCTTAAGGTGCAGTTTTAGCTTCACCTGGTTCAAATTATTTCGAAAGAAAAAAAAGAATTAAGCACATTTTGCCATCCAATTATTGATCAGCCCTACACTGTTGATATCAAGCAGAAAAATCTGAGCTTTTCACATGATGTCAGAGGTTTTTCCTTGTTTTAGATGCAGATGCAGATGATCAAGCATTCACTAAAGAAATCCCATGTTATTGCATTTTAAGCAATAAAATGTTAATTTTCGTTGCTTGTACTTGTGACGGTGCAATGACAATAAAGTTGAATTCTATTCTATTCTATTCTAAATTTGCACCTTTTACTGTATTTTTTTATTATATTTTTGAAAAAAGGCTTAGATGAAAAATTTGCAGAATGTACCCATTTAAAAAAAATCTAATGAATCATCAGAATAAATGGACAACTAAAATAATCATTAGTTGCAGGCCTAATCCAGAGTGACTTCTTGCACTGATGCTCTCCTCTCCTCCGTGATTCCGTGTGTGGCCACTAGAGGCTCCCTGGCGTTTGTGCAGCAGCCCTGAGGAGGGGCGCGGCTCTGCGCTCTGATTCAGGTCAATGAGTTCCTTGTGGTGAGAAGGGGGAGGAGAGAGTGGGGGGGTGGGGTGGGGTGGGGGGACAGTAAGCCTCCATGCCAAGCGATGCGCACATGCAGCGCACACACACGCATGCAGACGGACAGGCAGGAAAACAGTGTGACAGCACATTCGCTGGTGTTATTATTAGCAGCTGTAATATTTTCAGAGCCCCCTTGCAAGCTCTGATACGTGGCTCAGCCTGATGGCTTGATTGGATGGAGGGAAGCACTCTCCAACGTATGAGGACAGGATGTACAGTACATACGCTGTGACCCACTGTAAGCACTGGCGTGAATATTTGACATGAGCGTTGGAAACAGCAAAAAACCCCCAAAAAACTCCGATTTACCTCACAAGACCCGACTAGGAAGTCCATGTGCATCTGTGCCAAAACATGAGCGGCTCCATGCATGTGTGCACGCAGACGTGCGTGTTTGAACCGGGGTTAGTTTCAGCGAGGGCCGCTGTGCAGCAGCGAGGATTCAGTTACATGTATTAAGAGCAGGGTGGAGATCCAGAAGCTGTGAAGTGAGCCAAGCTGGCTATTAAAGCTACGGGCACTGCTTGTGTCTGCAACACACACACCAGGTTGGGGAAAACGAGGTCGGCTTGGCGCTCTGTCAATTTCTCCCCGCCGCCCTTCTCTCTCGTCAAATGCTGCATAGGATGCTATGCTCAGACGCTGCAGCGTTTTAAGAAGGGCTGGAAGTGCACAGCGTGTCCGCGATTCCACACGCTGCAAGAAACTGAAAAATGAACCCAAACTGATGGAATAAACGAGGACATGTTAATCGCACTCGGAGAATTCAACCTCATTGAGCGTCCTTAAACCTTCGCAGGGTGAATTCAGCTCAACCTTAGCTCTGAAGCATCGGTATTGACTTTGCATAAGCATACTGCTCAAATATTTTCACATTTTGTCATGTTACAACTGAAATCTTCACTGTATTTTAATGGGATTTTGTGTGACTGACCTACAAACAGTAGTGCACATCTGTGACGTAAGGAAATGAGGTGTTCAAAACCTTGTACGAATAAAAATCTGTAATGTTTGTATCAGGGGACCCATCCATCCATTTTCTTTACATCCTTGTCCCTTAGTGGGGTCAGGAGGGTTGCTGGTGTCTATCTCCAGCTGGCATTCTGGGCGAGAGGCGGGGTCACCCTGGACAGGTGACCAGTCTGTCACAGGGCAACACAGAGACAGAAAGGACAAACAACCATGCACACACACACTCACGCCTGGGGACAATTTAGAGGGGCCAATTAACCTGACAGTCATGTTTTTGGACTGTGGGAGGAAGCTGGAGTACCTGGAGAAAACCCACGAATGCACAGGGAGAACATGCAAACTCCATGCAGAAAGACCAGGGCCGGGAATCAAACCCAGAACCTTCTTGCTGCAAGGCAACATCTCTACCAACTGTGCCAATGTACAACCCCATCAGGGGACCCATTACCCTTGAATAAAATCCACAGTCCACCCATGTTTAGTTCATCCTCAGGATATCTCCATTACTTCTGATGAGGTGTTAAGAGATTTCTTAGTGAACAAGCAGCAGCATGAAGACCCAGGAGCACATCCAGTTGTGAAAACATTTCTGTAGAAGTTAATAGAAGGACTAGCACTCTGGAGGAACTGCAGAGACCCACAGTTCAGGTAGGTTAGACTCTACAAATCCAGCCTTTATGTTTAGTTGGTACAAAGAAAAACCACAAATCAACCTGCTTATAGTTTGCTACTCAGGTCAGATACATCCCAAACAGAACTTTTCCAGTGTGGTGGAATCAAAATGTTATTGGGGATGATTATATTCAACAGAAAAATTAGTCGGTGGTAATATGTCAGAATGAGTAAACTGTGCATTTCCTACCCAAAAACCCGATTGTCCAGAACAAGCAATCCTCCTGAGGTGGGAATTCTGCATATTGATCTAAATATCAGTACCAAGGTGAGTACTGGTATCAGATCAATATGAGTGAGATGAGATTGATAGTCATTTACATTCATTTCTCTTCCATAAAGCCAGAAAATTATTCAATTCCAAGCCTGACCCCGCCGACAAAGACGGGAGTCTCAACAAGAGACGTTTCAACCAAAACCAGGGATGTCCAGCTAATTTATGGTACAAAGTCGTAAATTTGAGCTGCAATTGAACCAGGAAGCTGAAGGCAAAACCATGTTTTTCAGGTTTCTACTTCTACTTTGTGCTACTTCTACTTTCTGCCACTTCACAATGCCAATATGTGCTGTTCTATCAAATGAAATAGCAATAACACAAACTGAAGCGCCATATATTTAGCACAAGTCACAACTTCATCTGGTTCCGATTTGTAGGCAATTTGAAACTCGTAATATTCCATGTCAGAATAATGCAGTCCAGGATTTCACTAATTTCTCTCGGCGTAGCGCAGAAGCCTCTTATTCCCCAAACAACTCAGTTACTGTTCTGATGTGGCTTTCAGTCTCTTTGGGCGACGCCCCCCATCCTGACAGCTCTGATGCTAAAGCAAAGAGGAAACAGAGGCTGTGCAGCCTTCCAGTCCTTACAGTCAGATTTATGAAACCATTGTGAGTGACATTTAGCTGCTGTGTGTTTCACAGCCGATTTCTTGGACACCCACTGCCGTTTTCACCTTGACAGCAATGTTCATGTTATCTCTTCCACATTTTTTATTGCTCTATCCTGTATCCTTGAATACAAAAAAAAGCATTTTGTTGCGATAAATATTTTTTGTTGTATTTTGAAAAGAAAACTTATTTAGTTTGTCGTAGATGATTATTAGGCTAATAAGCCGGGACTAGATAAATTACTGGGACTGATTTTTTTAATTGTAGATTTAGAGGGTTTGATCAATTTGCTGTATAGAGGCAGTGTTTCCCCCAGTGTATTATAAGCCTGGCAGGCCACCAGGCTTTACTTGTGCCCCCACCAGGCTAGGCATTACTTAGTCTTTTTAAAATGTTTGAATTTCTAAGACTTTATAGTTGGTGTTCAGGTATCAATCTTCCAATATTTCCAATAACACATAATGATCCCCATTAAGATATACATTTTTTTAAGTTTTGAGTATCTGACTAACTGCAATTCCCAATCTCTCCTCTCCGTATTTTTTCAAGACAGTATTCAAGACATATGGGCAGGAAATATCCAGTTTTAAGTGAAGACGAGGACTAGCAGCTGTGCATGGATGTCTAGTGTTCAAAGAATCTTCTTGGATTTAACTGCGTGGCTCGCTTATTGCCATTTGACAGCTCTGTGAACCGCACTAAGGAAGCCCTGCTTACCCAATCTGCTTTGATTTTACACCCCATTACAAAGAGGAAGAGATGCGTAAAGTAATGCCAGTTGCCCTTTGTTGACCTTTTCACTGCTGACATTTTATTGCTTCCAGTTTGGGTTGTGTTAAAATAAAAGCGTGCATGTGTTTGTGTGTGTGTTTCTGAGAGCAAACTGTAGTTTATTATTGACCCCAAACACTGAGCCGTTGGACATGAAACCAAAACTGAAAGATGCTAATAGCAGGATTTTTAACTTGCAATATGAGCAAAAAAACACAACCTTGAATCAACTGTCAGTTCAAACAAAATTAAAAAAACTGCAAAATTTCTAAATGGTAAATGTAATTAAAATTAATCTCCAGAAATTTCTTCATTGAAAACAAGTTTTTAACAATAGGTACAATTTTTTACAGCATTTTAAGTCATGTCTTTTACAAGAGATGATTGATCTTGACCGCATTAGTGAATTTCTAAGCAACCATTAAAAAGCAGGACAATAAAAATTATTTACTATTTAGAGCTTATAAGCATTAAATCCCTAAATATGATCAATTTCTGCAATCAACAAGTAGGTAAACTACATTTATGAAAAATGATCCTTAAAATGAGTTTCTGCACCTAGGAGCACTTCAACATGAAGGAATTATTTAGGTAAATTCAAGTTCTGTCACTCTTCAGCAAAGTAGTAGTTGTGTTCAGTAGGAATACACAATCTCATAGGAAACTCTCATTCATCCCGATGTTGCTTTTAGCATGTGTAAAGAAAACATGCCCTGCTGGAGAATCTATGCAACTGCAGTTCAAATAAAACTTATGACAACGTTAAGGCTAATTAAAGCCATTTTACACCATTCTTTACTGTGGATTCAAATTCAACATGCTAAAGACTCGGAGATACTATCTCTCCTTTTTGGAAAGTTATGACATGGAAACAACAGGAGTACTCTGTAAGGAATTCAGAAAGCAACTAGTAACTACTGCAGTTTCTAGTTGCTGATAGTTAAAATACCAGTGATTTATAGTCATTGTAAAACAGTCTTTAAGTCTTAAAACATCCTAAATGTGAATAGATTTTCCATTCTAGATTAGGACAAAATTATTGGTATATTTTTGTTTTTCATTTTAGTGATCTAGCAGCACTGGTTGTTCTATGATTGATAGCTCTGTGGCTGAGTAATTCAGTTGTTGTCATGCAGTGACAAAATAAATAATTTAATTGTGCACTCATCCAAAGATTAGCACTGGACAATTTTCCCTTTGGTCTCATATAGTGTTTGATAAACATTTTTTTCTTTAGAACTTCGATCAATTTTAGAGGTTTTTTTTTTTTTGCACTGTCCTTGAGGATAACATCACTGTGTAAACCTGTAAAAAAAAATACATAGATGCCCTATAGTACAGAGGATCTGGACTCTCGGCTTTTGAGAAACAATTAAAATTTTACCCAATGGCTAACATCTCCCCATGCTGGTGTGTAATGCCCCAGTTTGACTCTCTGAACCTTACGAGAAGCTGCCTACACTGTAAACTACCATCTTCCACTGCAAAGAGAGAAGTGCCGAGTCAAACAAGATGGCTGTTAATGCCAACTTGATATTTGGAAGTGTGGCCAACGTGGACTAAATTGCTTTCTTCATTTCATCTGCTGCCATTGCTAAAACCAAAGACAGATTACAAAACTAAACAGAGCTGAAAATTGACATCATCATTCACAACTTCTGCTGTTTGCTGATTGGCCCAGTTGACAATCTACCAGAGGAATCCAAGTCAATGGGAGAAAGCAGAGACGAGCATTGAAGCGAGATTGGAATTGAGCGGAATTGCAATGGTCTATTGTGTTCAATCAACTTTTTTATTGAAATGCTTAAGTTTTAAACATAGCTTGTTCCGATCAAGCCATTTAAAAAACGTTAAACCCAGGAGGCCCCGTCCATAAACACCAAAGCGTCCGCTTGCCTTTTCTCTGGGGTCACGGTGCAACGGGGCTCCCTGTAATTTACCTTCTGTTGGGGCACGTAGGGCCGTTTGCCCAGCATTCCTCCACTGGCCACCACAACACATGAAAGCCTCGGCCGCAGCTGTTATAGATGGGGAGAAAATGAGTCCCAGATGGCAAAGTGTATCGTGTGCGCATGTGTCCATGTCTCCTGCCACATGAGACGCTGCTTTTACTGTACAAGTGGCTCGGGTCGCATCCCCAGGGTAATGTGGGGAAGACTATTGCAGGATGGTGGGGAGCGTGTGGGTGGATGTGAAAGCATGTTGGCTGTCCACAGAGCAGCTGGTACGTACGGGACTCGCTCTCTTGCTTTTACATGAACGATATACCTGCACTTTTAGTTTTTTGGGTTTTTTTTTTTTTACAACTTTGAAATTCAGGAATTGCTGCTATTGAAAGCCCATTACAGCTCAAAAACTATTGATTGAGAAACTGCAATCAGGATCCGCCCTGCTGCTACATTATGCCTGTCAAACCATAGAAGATATCCACTAAAAGATGAGATGATCCTAGCGGTGTAAGATGGCTAAACAACTTTCTGTCGCTTATCGAGCCTCGTTTGCTAACTCTTCATCTTTGGTCACATACATCCACGCACAAGGATTGCTACAAATTTCTCTAATCAAAATTTGGAAGGAAGGAAGAAAGGAGTGAAAGAAATAAGGAAGGTAAGAAAGACTGAAGGAAGGAAGGAAAGAAGGAAACATAGGAACTCTCATCTACCACAGAAATCTCATGCAACAGAAAATCACTGCTATTCACAACAGTACTGAGCTTCAGCAACCAACTGCTATAAATAAATCACAATAAACTGCACTCAAAGCTTGTATTTTATATTTTAAAATTATTTTTTACAACTAGCCGTATGCATCATCACACTGAAAAGAATCAGAGGGTCAATGATTTTCTTTTCTCTGTGAGAACGCTTCATGCGTGGGTGAAGATCTCCACTACTGAAAGGTTGTTTGCACAAAATTAGATAACCCTTTTATAAGCTGCATGTGTATAATTTTCCACAGGTTCTGCAAATAATGTTAACAGTTTTTGTCTAAATTGAAGCCTTTCATTATGTTTGTGCTGATTGCAGAACAGGGTGGCTTTCAACACTTACTACAGTAATATCACAAGACCTCTGACAGTGATGAGGTACATTTTTTTGTTTGATTTTACAAAGGCGATTTCTGGCAATTTAAAACAAGTTTCTTTAAAAAAAAAATCCCTTTTATACTAACATTTTGGCTGGCCAGTGAAAAACGTTTGTGTTGCCATTGCCTGACGTGACATACATCTAGAAAGGTGGAAGTTTGTATTTTGATCACCAAAAAATGGGGAAAACCAATCTTCCATTAACTGCTTCTCCTACTACCTGATTTATTTGCTACAAATAAATTGTTTGCAAGTAATGAAGCAAACAAATGCTTCAAAAGCAGATGAAAGAAGCAATGAATGAAAAAAAATTACATCTTAGAATGGAAAATCATGGCACACATTGCAAGCAATATCTTAGAATTTTTTAAAAGACCCTCACTTTAGTGGACCCTCAGTTAACTGTAAACCTTGCAAAACAATATTACGAGTAAGGTTATCAAAGAGTGGTATCAATTCACGTTTTGTAAAATATATATACATCGCTATCAAACATTGCAAGGACATCTGGATTATTGCAATGTGAGTCATGCATAAATCTCTGCTGCTACATGACTTTTATACTGGGCCAGAGTTCACACCACATGAGCTTCTCCCTCACAACCCACAGTACACAGGTCATTTGTTTTCATCTTAAAAAGGAAACAAAGAACACAGAGTATGACTTCCAACATGATATGGATGTCAAAGGTCTCTGCTGTGCTCAGACTGAAAAAGGGAAATTGGTGAAATTGCAGCACGCTGTTGAAAGCTGTCTGCTAGAGTTAGGTAAGAAGGTGAAAGTTCACATCTTGAACTCTAACGTCTGGGTGAGAACCGTCATAGGAAAGACTGAAGCCTGATAAAGAATGTGTGGTTGATTGACTTCCTCGTAAAAGCCTGGCTTAGTCACTTTCCTCTCACTGTGAAACATATTTCAAACTTCAAAACCTTCATCATTCTCTGTTCAGCTAACAAAATACAAGCGGATATATGCGCTTTTTAAGATAACGTTGAGATTATCTTAAATTTTTCTGAAGATTTATTACGAAAAAAAGCATAAAAGCTTTTAAATCTTCTTTAGTTAGCAAGTAGACGCCTCTTGGGTGTATTCTTTACTCCTTTGATTTAAGAGGATTTTCATTAAAGGTTGTAAATCTGTTGGTACTTAAATCTTCCTCTGTTCCATCTGTGTGAAAACCTCCAATCGTATGTAAATGTTCCCAACATTTTCATTTTTAAGTGAGTAAACTGAACTTTAAGTTACCCCCCGGAGTGTCGTATACTCATTGACCTTAAAGGGATACAGTAGCTCAGTATTCTTAAAAAGTTATAAGCAGTTCATTTCTCACCTGTGGTGAATAACTCTGCATTTAGCAGAAATCCAGATTAGCTGGTTGTAAAAGCTTAGTTAGTGACTTCCATAACCTTAAACTTACATCTGTTTCCAAAACAAAACAGAAAAAAAAACTGCAAGGGTTAAGAAAACACTTCTTAGGAAACCTCTAAACTGTTACATACAAAATTAGGATACTAAATAAACTCTAAACAGCCAATGTTAGTAAGTTAGACACCAAATATACTCTAACATGCATCCATACAAACAGTAGAAACTGACTCAGCACAACAGCAGAAGCTACAGTTTCCCTTATCTAAGCTTGGGGAAACAGCCAATCAGTGCCAAGACAAAGGAATGCAGTTCTGGGATTGGCTGCTTGGCAAATTCCAGCCAATAGCATGCCAAGAAGAGTCGCACCTTGATTTTTATGTTTCCTAAGCAGAAATGAATAAAGAAACTGAAACTGACAAATATGACCAGAGCACAAAGCATAGAGTTGGACTGAATAGATGTGCTCTTATGGCTTGGACAGATACCTAATCTAGAACCTTTTTTTTTTCCAAAATCGGGGCCAATAATATTGGATCAATGCATCTCTAAAAGCAAGATATATTACTGTTTCAACTTTTCTTCTCAATCTGAAAGTTTCAAGGTTGACATTTTGTACTTTGAAAGAACACTCTGACTTTCCGCCCTATGACCTATGTGTAAGAAAGATGCTGCTTGTTCAGGTCTGGAGGATCCGGACAGTCGGGCGCCACGCTCGCGGCTTGTGCGTCTAGACGCTGCCGACGGGCCCCCGTCTTCTCCGCTCTATAAAACACGGGGTGTGAAATAAAGCGCCGCTGTATATGTTGCGCTCACATGTGGTGATGTCACCTTGCTGCTTCCAAGAGACCAGCAACTCTAAAGAGAGAGAGAGAGAGAGAGAAAAAGAAAAAGAAAGAACAAACTTTGGATCGTTTTCCCTCATGTTGTTAATTCCTTCCTCTTCCGTTTCTGTCTTTTCGTCTTTCTCAATTGCTTTTGGTTTTATCTGCACTTGTCACCCCAGAGCAAACACACACGCGCACGCGAACACACCATGCACAGCGTGGAGAAAGAGGCCTCTGTTTTCCAGAGACAAAAGCGCCTCTTTCTCCAGAGAGGGGGCCGAGCTTCCGGTTGGGGCTCACTGTGTCAAAGGGGAGAGGAAGGGCAGACGACAGGCCAAGAATCTGATATGCAGCAAAGCGGCTACATGTAGCATGTTGGCTGGACACGTGCATCTCTATGTTTAGTGATGTTCTGATGGTGTGTTCCAGGTGTGGGAGCCTAAAAACAGGGGAGGAAAAAAATGCGGCCATAATCTCAAGGCATATTTTCTAGACAGCGTGTTGTGCGGGTGGTCCCTCGGCGGGGTGAGGGCACTGAGTTTGCGTTGGCCTTGTGTGAACCGGTTAACCATCCCCTCTGCTCCCTCCCAATCCTTCCTTCAGTTAGAATGATTGGTGGCCAGGGGGCCGATTAAAGCCAAGGCCTTCTGCCTCCCCTCTGCCTCCCCTCTCCTCCCCTCTCCTCTCCTCTCCTCTCCTCTCCTCTCCTCTCCTCTCCTCTCCTCTCCTCCTCCCCTCCATCACACATTCATTCAAGTCTTTAACTTCCAGAGGCTTGTCCTCTCCAGTTATTTCTCATCGCTCCTTCTTGTTTTTGACTCTCTACAGTGTTCCTGGTTGCTTTCCCCATCTCAGTACTCCAGACTCAAATTTCAGGATTTCTTTTTTTTTTCTTGGCAAACTTTTAGAACACACTCAGCATTTAGGAGAAATGATGACTCTGTTTTATTGCTTCATCAGCTGTATATTCTGATTCTGCCTTTTGATTCAGCTTAGTGACTCCACTACTTTTTGGGGAGTCTCTAGGCCAATGTAAATCAGCTTCTTACCAGAATATATAACAGTGACAAAATCTGGACCGGATTATTCTACACCAAGTGCAGATTTTGTGAAAACAGCTTGTGATCTTTGACATCTTTTATTCTATTTTCTAACCTGAAATACTTTCAGCCTCAAATTTTAAGAATTGATAGTCACTTTTACTCTGAGACTCCCATATAAAATCCAGCATACAGAAGCCTCCTAATTACTAAATAGTGTTAGTTGATTAAAGTCCACAAGTGCCTAATTGGATCTCAAGCACACACCTATTTTTCGAGGACTCGGAGTGACGTGAAGATGTACATCGTTTAAAGAGTCCTAAGAAGTCCTGCTTAATGTCTACAACAAGAAATACATGGAACCAAATGCACCACATCAACCTGAAGTCCCCAAAGAAGTTTCTGCAAACAGCAGTACCTCAAAATGGTCTTTAAAAAGTATCGACTCAGAAGTACTGACTGTTCCAATTCCCAAATTTGCTGTGATTTGTGTTCCTCTACTCATACAAGCTCAAATAAAATAGAAGAAAAAGCTTGTACCATGACAAAATGTCAAAACAAATCCTGCATGTAAACATGTTTCCTGAGCCTACGTGCATCAAACACACAACCAGGTGAAGAAGTGTAAATGAACACACATTTTACTTCCTGCTTTCCCTCCTCTGTTTCCCACCTATTGATCTTTGTCTGAATAATCCCCCTACCTTGCACAAACACAAACCAGCAAATCTAAATCAATGGGTCTAATATCAAGCCAATACATGTGTAAGAAAATAACACTCAAGAGGCTGTTGAATTGTTTCCAAATTAACACTTGGAAGGGAGTCAATAAATAGCATCACTGTGCAAAGGTGCTTGTATGTAGATGTGCTGTCCTCTGCAGCGGCGCATGCTTTGCCGTGTGTTTTTAGCGAACATCGTGTTCTCATTTGTTTACATTCACGTGGTACGTATGAGTACGCTTCATTCAGAGTGCTCACTCTGGGCCTAAATGCACACAAATAGGACCTCCAATGTGTCGTACTCATCCGTGAAACACACGTGTGCAGTTTGCTCCCACACAGTCAAGCAGACAGGCACAGAGAGAGAGAGAGAGAAGCAAGTGGTACATCATGTTCAGTGTACTTTATGTTCTGTACATCATAAGCCCTGTGGCTCTATTCAAATTATCTTGTTCTTTCACAAAAAAACACACACACCTGGAAAAAACTTTTTGATCAGATCTCACAACTGATGATTTTAAGGTCAGCTCTGTAGACTGGTAGGTCTGCTAGTTTCTGTGCATTCAAAGGATGCTTGTACACTGACTCGTCTTAAATTAAGATTCTGCATTTATATTATTACAGAGTGGACATCATGCCTCGTGTATACAAACACAAATCAATAGGAACTCTTTAAAGAACCCAAAGTTAGGCAAGGGAAGTCGGCACAAAGGATGCAAATTAGACAGAATGACTCTGAAGAGGTACATTGACTAAAAAGAATAATACTTTTGAAAAAAGATTAGGAGGTAAAATTATTTTCTCAGATCCCACAAATTTTCAACTTTCCAAACATAAAGAAACTAGAACTCTAGAACAAGGATTCAATTCCAGCATTAATCTTCCCAAGGCCACTAAAAACATTGTTTCTTTTTTTACTAAGCCATTTAGCTGTAATATGTAACAATTCAGAAACAAGTTATTGCAGCAATGAATTGTATGCAACAAATAAAATATGCTTGATGGGGAAAAAGTGACTTAGTTAGGAAAGGTGGTGAGTGAGGGGTTAGGTTTAGTTGGTGGGGGGTTTAGGGAGACGTTGAGCCGTATCCATAGACAAGATTTTTTTGGAACAAAATCCAGGAATACATGCACATATACAAGAGCTAAAGACCAAACTAAGGTTGCCTTGATGTAGCGATCATATGAAAAACCGCAGCCCAGTCTAAACTACAGCACAGCAGTGGAGGAGAAAGAAAATAGAAATGAAATGCCTATAAATGAAGGTTTACACCATGAAAAGGTCAAGTTTCCACAGTTTCACTGCAGGCCATTCTAGACCCTCTCAGCGCCTCAAACAGAATGTGATTCAATAACCTGTTTGTTTGACAAGCCGTCTTGTGAAACCATTTGCTAACATAACTTTACTTTTAAACGCAAGATTCATCAACCCCATTCAAATGGAGTCCTCAATGGTACAGCATATATAAACTGTAGATGCTAACAGTTTGTAGATGTTAGCATCTACAAGATGTAGATGCTGTTTTGTTCAGTGTTTCGAGGTGGAGCTACCTCAGCTCTTTAAGCTTTTAACTGTATAAAGTGTATGATTGAAGAAACTAAAGTGTACATTGGTGTACAAAATTGTTCTTATTGACTTCGGTCAGAGTTACTGAAGCTTAAAAGGTTTTCATTGCATAATACCAAGGCAACATGTATTAAAATTCCAATAATGTGTGGAAGCAAGGAAATGTATTGTGGAATTTGTGGAAAAACAGCTGCAGATGACCTTTACCTGGGTTTCAAAAGGACATAAAAATTTAAATTACTCATTATTTCCAGTGATTCCTTCAACAAAACAAAAACACTCAAAATAAAGCGTGTGGACGCGTCGCATGCTGCGCCACTATTTGCACACACTTGACTGTAGATCTTCAGGGTTGTTATATGAACGGTATCCATGTGGGACGTCTCTGTTGTGCATGGCTGGGGGAGGGAACCTGTGTAGTCAGCCAGGTTGGAGGGAAGTGGTGCGTTAAAGCGAGGCTAATTTGTTTGTGATTGAGAGTGAATGAAGTCGGTCTCAGGAGAGCTGCGAACACGCACACACACGCTACACACTTACAGTGATTGTCAGAAGTCCTATGTCTTATCGGTTGTCTTCCATGAAGAAAAAAAATGTGTGAATTTGCTTTTTCCTTACAGTGAAATAATAGTGCGTATTATATGTAAATAAATCACCGATTTGAAATTGTCCTGCAAATTTTAAGAAATTTGTGAAATCTTTGTTGCTTTGGAAAGATTTTTTACTTCCTGCCAAACAATAAAAGATGATTTCGCCTTTGGATTACTCATCATGTTTGAAATAAGATGAATATTTAAACAAAGTAGCCATTGTCAATCTTAAAACTGCAAACCTCAGCCTCAAATTTTATGAAAATATTTTCTTAAGTCCCCAAATCAAAGTGTGAACATGTTAACAGTCCAGGCGCAGAGGACGAAAATCTTTCAATAAAAGCCATTAACGGGGAAATACGTGACTTGGTTTCCACAGCAATGACTTGTCAAAACACAAAGTTGTTAGTTTAAATCGAGGAACGTAGGCGAGCAAAATACAGTGATAAAAATAAAGTTAAGTTAAATAAAGCTTGATTGACAGAAAAAAAATTCTGGAAAGTTAGGTATTGTTCATGCTGGGAAAAAATATATATTACTGTAGTTCTTAACATACTACGTAAAAAGTTGTGCAAGTATTTTTGTTTTCTTTTTACATATTAACTTTTTTTTTGCAAAGTACATTTCTGATATTTTCATTTTCCAATACTCTTCCCGTGCATCAAATTAATTTTACTGTATTTTTCATTTTACTTTGGGACAACCTGAAATATGTCTTAAGGATCAATCTTATTTTATACAAGTCCAAACGTTTGACACAATTTTGATTTGCATGAAGTGGATGCTCACACACATAGAACTTTTCAAAATTTTGTCCAAATTTTAGAACCACAAGCTTTCCTGTACTTTATTGAGATTACTTATAGTAAACCAAGACAAAGTAGTTGGAGAGACTAACTCAAATGTAAGACAAACATTAGCTTTTTTTGAAAAGTGTGGCTTTTGTATTCAGCCCATTTCACTGCCTTTAGAGGTTTTCTAGTTGTTAAATAAAACCACTGGTGAAACCTGACTAGCTTTAAGTTTAGGCTTTAACTAGGTCATTCTAACAGATGAAAATCTTCTCTCCCTGTTCAGAGTCATCGTCCTGCTGGAAGAAGAACCTAAGAGGTCTGAATCTGTTTGCCTGACACTGTAAAACCTAAGAATAACCTAAACAACAACAACAACAAAAAACCCTCCTGAGATATTTTATGAGTGCAACAATAGGCGCCAGCATAAAGTTGGCGCTCTCTGCGTCCATCTGATCACATTTGCATTGAAGCGCTCCGTTTGGGTGTTGGCAGATTTCATCACCTGTTCACACCATCTGTGTAAGTCAGATTTCAGTTTATTGACAGAGAACTTTTCTTTCCACATATTTTTGGCTGTTGCGCCGTGTTTGCATCGCCCCGTCTGCGCCGCGTGTTGAGGCAAGACGGCCGAGTGCTGATGCAAGCAGATCTCGCTATGGCAACTTGTGCCACGCGTGTGCAAAGCAACAATGATGCAACGTCCGACGGTGCGGACTTGTGATACTACGCTCGTTCGTCCATCTGCAACCTTAGGATCCCTGCTGAAGCCTTCCGCTTCTTCTACTCTTGTGAACAGAGTATCAGACGCTCGGCCCGCAGAGGGGAGCCGGGGCCGTGATATTGGGTGCGGCTCATGTGAGCACGTATCACATTAACCCCGCTTCGCTCTGAGCCTTCTCCATTAGCAGCAACAAAGCTCTCATCACTGCCTGCCATCCTCGATGTGCCCCCTCCTCCTCTCTTCTTCTCTTCCTTTTGATCTGTGTTTTCCACATTGGTTGGGGGGAGGGCTTTTTATCTCCTCTCTTAACCTATAACTTGGGCACTAAGGGATCATGCACTGAGATGAAGAGAAGGGAGGAAAAAGCATCGCATTATATCTTCCAAGCTTTGTATGAGAGCTCTTGGGAAGTATAAGGAAATTTTAAAAGGTTTACTTCTGGAACAAAGGTGGCTACTATACAAGATAAAACATCAATTCAAAAAATGATGTTCGTAGTTTTTAACTGCTAATGTACAAGATTATCAAAATAGACATGCAATCCAAGTTCATACAAATTCTTTGAAGATGCTTGCTTTATATAGTTATGTTAACATGAACTGAAAAACATACTGGAAATACCAGCTTTATGGAAGTATTTACAAAAAAAACCCTACTACACTGAATGATTCTTATATTCTTGTTATTGATTATCAGTATGTATGTTTTTCTGCTTGAAATAAAGAAGTGAATGTCTTTTTGTATGATGGTTTTTTTTTTATTATAGTACAATTTGTTTTGATTTATAGCCAATAAATTCGTTATGTTTTTTGTAGTTACTTTCATTTTGAATTTGTTATGTGATCTATGTATGTATTTTTAGTTGTTTATGTTAAGGGTGTTGACGCCAGGAAGAGTCAATGTAGGGAACGGCATCAACTCTTATAAATAAAAAGAAAGAAAGATGTTAATCTTGACCCTAGATGTAAATGAACAGACACAGTTATTTGCACTTAAAGGTCACAAATCCATCTCTGGAGTTCCCGCTCCACCAGTTCGCTCTGATTTGGGGCAGTGAAGCTGAAAAACTGTGCCAAGAGTCAGGAGTGCAACAGTTAGAGAATAAAAACTCCTGATTCGTTGTTTCCCCAAACAGTGAAGAATTGTGTCAATTTTTCTTCGATATTGTCATCAGTCGTGTACAAAGCAGAAGACTAAAGTGGATACAAAAAAATGATGAAATTAATTTCTCTGATTTGTCTCTACTGTGAGTTGACTCGTAAGAGAAATAGAACCAAATCTCTCAATGTGGAAAAGTTCATGCTGCTGGTTTTACCTCTTGGAAAGACAGACGTTTTTGTGCTATTGACAGCGTTTTGTGTGCAGATTTAGTTGTATGTCAGTTGATTGTTCAACCAGTTGTCATTAACTAATCAAGTTCAAAAGGTGTGAAATTACTTTTTTCCACCATCATGTAATCCATCAAGACCTGAGACCTGCTGCAGGTCTTGATGGGTTAAACATGACTAATCATGCAAGTTGCCTTTTTTTCCTTCTTGCTCTCACAACTTTTTTTTTCCAAACCAGCCAATTTGCTGTTGATAGCTATTTTTCCTTCAGTAAATTAAAGCATAATTTGAAAACTGCTTCTTGTTTCACACGGGTTATTGTTGTCTGGTATTGAAATGAGTTTGATCTGAAATTAAAGTGCAACAAAACAACAAAAATAGAAGAAATTTGTAAAAAGGAGGAAGTACTTTTTTACAGCACAGTGCATCAGCCCGTTCCTCCCTCATTGTCTTGTTTCCGCTGCACCTCATCTGCCTTGATGTCCTCCTCCCTCAAGCTATCCATGCAATAATCATGTCTCCTGTTGCAAGATTGTCTCACATTTTAATTTTTTCATAAAGGCAAATTGAGCTTGAATGCTCCATCAACATTTGGCACATGATAAACACCTGAATATTCTATTTCCTACTAAACAAACAAGCAGGCAGTGTTCTCAAAAATACCATTGAACTGTGTGAAAGCATGCACTAGAATGTCCGCTCGACTGCAATGCTACAACATAATGCAATATTTACAATTTCATTATAAAAAAATCAGCAACACAACAGCACTTACAGCTGCAGAGTCAGCATAGACACAGATTTATTGCCTGGTATGAACCTCACTATATAATTGTAATATTAGAACAATAAAAGGGAACTGTGCAATAAAAGGAGGTGTGTTTGAGTCCCTCGCTATTAAAAGACATTAGGAAACACATGTCAGCGTAAACCGACAGATGCAGCAAGGATCCAATAAAACCGTAAGCCGAGTAATCCACGGATGATGCTTGAAACCAAGAACAGGAAGAAAATAGATATAGAAGTTTAGGTTTTCAAGAGACGAATTTAGGAATTTTCCACATCAGAACACCACAGCAGCCAATATATAAAACATTAAACGGAAAAGTATACAGATATACAAACATGAGAACCCATGACATGGGTTGTTTGTTCATTGGAGTGTCACTCACTTCACATGCCAAAGTGGAGTGCTCTTGAAATGACTTGGTGTTTTGCAGTTATATATTTCTGAAAAGCAACAGGAACTACAAATATAAAAATCAGACCAAATCTATGTTTTTAATCATACTCTGGTTAATTGCTGAAAGAAAACTTTAAATACCACATGGTGCGGCCCAATCAAGTTTCTGAAAATCTAAATAAACTGAATTAGAGAAAATAAGACAAGCATACAGCATCCTGAAGTGAGGGAATCTTAACCAATGCAGACTGAGCATCTCCTTAGTTTATAATGTGATTAAATAACATTGTAACTGGGTTGTTACATTGATATTTGCACCATATTTACCTAAATTACATAACAGCAGCATTTTTATACTATAAATATTGGATCTGCTAGATGTGACGTGCGTGGGAATGTTGCAAACATCTAAAGAAATCTGACACGCCTAGCTTAACGCGAGATCAAGTTATGCTGGTAATGTTTTGCATAAAAAGGTGATGGTGGAGCATAAATACACTCGACGTTGTGCATCTTTGTAATCTATTAAAAAATATAGTTGATCTGTTAGGATGAGTTAATTAAAAAATATGGATACATTTTCTTAATTTCTTGAAATTGCATAGCACAAGCAAAAGAGGAGTTTACCAGTAAGAATGAGAAAATATTTACCAATCTTGCAAATTTCAAAGTGGAATGCTGCAGAAACGTCTTTATACGCAGAGGCAGCTACAGCGTCATGGACAGCAGGCGAAACAAAGAGCTGCCATGGATCCCTTCAGGGCTCGGATTAGTGGAGAAAACCGGTGTAAAAATCTTAACCCAGATAACTCGGCAGCCAAATAAACAGCTGGCCCCATCTCAGCTGGCCGACTCAAACATGTTCCACATTCGCCCTCGTTCCCGTTAGTTACTGCTCCGGACAGAAAGTTGAAGTTTTTTCTTCTACAGTTCAGTGGGGTTAGCATCAAGTCTGTTGATTTTTATGGAGGTGGCATTTCACTTGTCCAAAAAAACAGATTTGTGACATTGTTGGGAAATGAAAAATGAAATGCCTCCAATAAATATTGCTCAGTTTCACATCTGCCGGTCGACTCTACTATCAAAGGGATATTTTTTTTCCCTCTTGCACCAGAATGCCTCATTTTCACGTCTAGTCGTTTCTAATCAATAAATCTGTGACTCTTTGTTTTCCCACCTGTCTGCCCCTCAGTGGCGGCTACCTTCCTTCTGTCTCCTCTGTTTCCCTTCAGAGAACGGGACATCCCTTCAGGAAAGCATTATTGAAGCTCTGTCCAATCTCAACCTGTCTGTCTTCAGGGAGAACAGCTTGTGATGGCGCTTAATGCACTATTGATCCTTTTCGCCCCACATAACGTACTTGGTGATGCACACGGCACTCGGATAAAACCTAAAGAAATCGGATATCGCAAGTATGAGTTCTTTGGAGATGTCGGGATGTGTTTAATTCATGGCAGCACATAATATCGGAGTCGTCGTTGAGTGGTTTCATTCTGCTTCAAGACGCCGATCCAGACCTGCCAATAAAGTTAACATGGAGAAACATTTCCAGGTATAAAAATATGGACAAGCATGTGACAAAAATGGACATCCCTCATTGCTCTTCAACTCGTTTCCAATGTATTAATGTTTGATTCAAAGTCAGATTTGGGTCAAAGGAATTTTTTTTTTTTTTTTCATAAATCTTAATGTCAATATTTTACTTTTGTTCCAGTTAATCAAACTGCGAGATCTCCTTCTAACCCTTGTCTAATATATCCTGCCATCAGAAGGTTTCTCCAAAAATGACTCACAGTGGATCAAAAAGGAGGATCAGTATTTTCCCAAGCATCTCCTGCTTGAAAGAAGGGCTAACCTTATACGCACACAAACACAAATGTTTAATTGTGAGGTGTACGTTTGCTTACATGTCCATTTTGGATGTTTGTGCTCTGATGTCGCTTTCCCGGTGATGAGGGAGTGGCAAAAAAAGTACGCCGTAGATGTTTGCACTGCAGCGTCCGTGAGTTCCAGCAAACATCTGGATCGCACAAGGGCTTCCTAAAACGCGTACAGGGAAATTTATGCGTACATGGTGATCGGACGGCGCCATGGCGGCCCGCTCCGGGTTGTTTGCTTTTCATCTCAGAGGAAAAGCGTTTGAAACGCGGAGCGGGTCGGATCGTTTAGGTAGCCGCACATTCAAACACACAGGTGAGAAGAGGTTTGTGAATATAGATCTAAATGTGCTCAGGCAAACAGCTTTGGCATGTTCAGTGCATATACATGAATATCCTGCATGAAACATGTGGAGTATTATTTAATAAACTGATCCTGTAAATTACCAATACTAGCCACTGAATAACTGCATGCTGGGCCAGACATGATTTCAAAACAATTAGCAAGAGTGAATTTTAAATGTTCAGTGTTTATCTGTGGGTTTAAGATCATCTTGTTCGTTGTAGACTGACAGAAGTATTTGCTCCCTTACAGATTTTTATTTAAATTTATTTGCAATTAAATCTTTCAGATCAGACTTAGGGGAAGATTACATTAACTGCTTTCTTTTCCTTCTTTTGTACTGGTATTGTTTTAGTTTATTAATATGTTTAAAAGGAGCGTTAAATGTGTTGTAAAGATGTTGAATACTAATTCAAACACAAATGAGGAAAAAAAAGCAAAAAAAAAAAAGCAAAGCACTGTGCCTCATTTGAAAGAAATTCAAAACTAGATGAGAAACAGTAAACAACATCTACAACACTGTTTCTAAGGGTTCCAGACTCCCTGGAATCAATGAGAGTCATTATCCAAAATTGCAGCGCACATAGAAAAGTGGTGAACCTTTCCACAGGATCACACAAAAAATAAAATAAAACTAAAGAACACATATAAAGCACTGCAGACCTCACTGCCCTTAGTTAAGGTCAGTGTTTGTGATTCCTCAATAACAAAATGGCCTTGGAACTCTCCCCATGGATGTGCGTTTTGTCCAAACACCAGTGCTGACCAAAAAGAACACCAAGGTCCATCTTATGTTAGCAAAAAAACAAAAAATAAAAAAATCTTGACGATGCCCAGGACTTTTGGGTAAATATTGTGTGGACTGACGAGACACAGAGTTTTTTTTAACAGCATTTAGAAACAGAACATTATTCCAGTAAAATCAAAACATGGCAGTGGTAGAGTGATGATCTGTTTTGTCCCCTCAATCAGGAAGTTTCTAATAGGAAATCACATCTTTCAAGGGGTAATTAAAAATGTAAAAGGAGTGTTAATAGTTGGGGGGGAACACTTTAATTATTAATAAAATTATTTATAAAACCTTTATAATTATTTATAAAATTCTTAATCATAAAAAAAGAATTCCAGAAATTACTACATTTCTCTTGAATAATCTTTTTGAAAGTGTGAGGTTGGAAGCCCTCCTAGCCTTTATCCAAATATCTTTGAAATGCTTCCTCATTCATGACTAAATATAAGTTGGGATTTAGTCCCATCCCTGCAAACCTTTCAAGTTTTGCACTCTGCAGTATAGAGCAATGACACAATGTTTGAACCTTTATAGATTGTTTCTTTCTTTGAGCATGCGCAGATTCTCTATCCAATTCAAGTCAAGATTCTGGCTGAACCCCTTCAAAACTTTGATGTTCAGTTAAAAGAAATGTGATGATAAACAACTACTTTAAATTTAAATTTTAACTTAAATTAGTTTTTTGGGGGGCTTAAAAAAGACATCTGTAATGGGCAAATACCTTTTCAGAGCAAGTGTTTCTGTTTGTTCTCTTAATGAACATTCCCATCTTTTCTCAAAGAAAACAACTCACTGAAAGATCTCCCTCAAAAAAGATCCCATCTCATAGAACTTCCTGGTAAAAAAAATTAATAGAAATAAATAAGGTAAATATAAAAAAAATAAATAAATGTCTGCACTATTTTTCTTTGCTTGTGCTTCAAAACATTCACTTTAAACTTTGGCTTTATGCACGTGTGTATACTAGATTCTATATTGAACTGGACGAGTATTTGTGCTCCGTTTGTTTATTTGTACCTTCTGGATACCTACAGGAACTGTATGCCCAGCTTTGATTTCATGCCAGTAAAACTTTGTGCTTCTGTTCAAGCACAATATGTTTTGCGCAGTGTGCTTGCCAGTAAAAAGTTGACCTCAGCTTGTGTGTTTGCCCACATGTGCGTGGGCTGAGGTGACTGTGTTACTGACCTGTGGGAGACTGAATGTTGGGACCTTCTGCCCTCCCCTGGGACACCCACTGCTGATGTTGGGGTGACCCTCACCTCCTCTGTCCTGTTATCGAACGTCACCTTGCTACTGCTCTATTTTTTTTCCCTTTCTTTTTCCTGGTCCCTTTAACTTGTTTTTCTCAAAAACTAAACTGTATTCCCCCCCCCCTTTATTTCCTCTGGGTTTTTTTTACTTCATCTACTTTCTCCTTCCCTATACTGAGGACGGTGTCTGATAAACTTTGGCCTCCTCTCTTTCATCTCCAACAATCGGCAAACAAAAAGAAGCAACAGACAAACATTTCTGAGCTGATAGGGAGCCGGATCGAATCTTTTTGGCCCGTAACTGTTTATTCAGGCGCTACCAAACTGACCTCATCAGTCTAACACACACACACACACACACACACACACACACGCACGCACACACACCGCCGAACGCACACAACAACAACACACACAGTTACAGGAATCGGTTTGATAAGAATCTGCTGGGTCACTTTTCACTTCAGCTCCATGTAAACACCCATGTAATCCCATTATATCTAGTCTGTTACATGACTACTCTTAAATAACCTGCACACAAACAAATGAATACACGCGCACAAGCACAACAGTGGTTTTTTTTCTTCCTTTTTGACAACACACTGCTTCCATTGTTATGAAGACACAAGCTGCGGTGAACTCTGTGAACCAGAAAAAAAAAAACAATTGGCTCCAACTTCCTGCTGGCTTCCTCTGTAGTGAGGGGGGCCGATATCGCTACTACGTCCCCCACCCTCCCACTCCTCGCGCCCGCCTTCCTGCTCTGACTTTCACACACAGAGAGCGTCAGCGTGGCATGCCCCTCCGCCTTCTTGCCATCCTGTTTTGTAGTCCCAGCTTATTTTGGTCATGTGCCGGATCCACGCAGGAAAGAAAAGTCTTTTTTGGAAAGTTCAGGAGAAAATTCCTTTCCGAGGTATTAACAACAAAGTGTATTTGGGGATTATTGTGGCAGAAGGATTCAGGATACACTCAGGAATGTTTGTTTCCAACTTTAGATCCATGTTCTGAAAGGGTTGTGTTTACTGTACCTCAAGGTGGTACATTTGGTCCCGTTTTTTTTTTGTGTGCATATTGACTGAATTTTCTCCGCCTCATATTACACTAATACACTAATATTATTCATTTACTTGCAACAACCCAACAACTAGCTGCAGAAGAATAATGAGTGCATGCTAATATTTTTATTTAGTTTTTCTTAATAAGTTCACGATTAGAAGGTATTAAAACAATTATTTTGATTCATTTTAGAAAAAAAATATAATACAAGCAGCAGAAAATTTAAAAGAAACTTAGAAACTGGTTATATATCATCCAGTTTACATATCATTGGAGGGTTTTAGTTAATTGTTTTGTTTTGGAAAACAGGATTACTTAATACTTATTTTAGTGCTTGGTAAGATCTTGAACTCAATAAATTAAGTAGATTCAAACTTAGACACAATTGGATGTCTACAATTTCAGTTTTTCTCATTTAAAAAAAAAAAGAAAACTTCTGTCATTTGTGGTATTGTTAAAAGGCAATGAATGCTGTTGTGGCCCCTTCTCCTTCCCAAAGCACTCACATGCAGCCCGGTCCTCTCACAGCTGCAATTTAAGACCCAATCAGCACAAATTCTGTACTTTTTCAAATATGTTGGGAATAGGAATCAGCTTACAGAAACAGTCTTGGTATGCACCCGTTATGACTACAACACCTGATGTCTAAGCCTCCTCCCATGTTACATGAACTGTGAGTTTTCGTTCCTTTTCCATTCATTCCCTCACATGACTACAACTTTATGCTGATCCCTCTGCCAGATAACTGCAGCAGTGTTTGTATTGAAGCAAAAATGACTAAGAGACACATACACTGAAACCCTTCTGTCTTTTTACCATGACTCAGCACTTAGTCAATATTGAGAATGATTCATTCACGGAGCAACACGGTCTGTGTTTGTTTGATGCCCTTCCTGCCGAGCGCCGCTGACTCACTGTGCCCAATTAGCAGAGAGAGCCTCTGAATAGGCTGTGAAGATTTTATGTAAGAAAAGCACCACGTTGTCAGCCTTGTGTTTGTCACAAACTGCGACCGCAGACTAGAACGTTCCTTCCCTATTTTTTAAAGACTAAGCAGTTTTGTCATAGATGTAATTCCTGGTGCACTCCTAAGTGTGTTCACACTTGGTACATGGAATTTGTAATGTTTGTCAGCAACGTGTTTAATACAAAGCTTTAAAAGGTATAACAAAGCATTGATGAATTGTTTCGTAACTGATGTAAAAGTATTACTGTTAATAATGCTAATGCAGTTTTGCCTGTATCTTTTTGAAAAAAAAAAAAGACATTATCAAAAGTTCTTCAATAGGTTCCTAAAATTGTGGTGATTTGTTTTTTAATAGCAACATTTATATATTGGGTATAGTCTTAGCATACTAACTAAGGTGGTCCTAGTGTCAGTAAACAAAGAATATTCAATATTGAGTAACATTCCAAAACGTCTGTTTAGTGTATAATTTCCCTGATCATGTTTGTATTAACTTGCATTAGAGATGGCCAAATACAGTTCAGACTAATTAAAATACTAGTTTAGCTTAGCTCTAATAGAAAACTACAAATTTGATGTTTCAAACATTAACATTCCTATCTGGCTAAAGCTTAGACTCATTTCAGCAGATGAAGTCACATAGTGAAAGCAACAAAGTAGCACTTAGACTTTTATGATCAATATTGTGCCTTTTAAATCAGACTTTGATACACCCCTCGTAAACAATCTGAGAACCCAGTCATATTTTTTGATGTTGAGCTTCGACCACGTCTTTTGTTGATGCTGCTAATTTCGTGGGAATTACCATCAACAACAACAGCTTGATTTTTGGCTGAAGGTGCAGGTTGGATGCTTGAGGAAAGACAAAGAGGTTAGTGCTACTCTGGCCTGTAATCTGAGATTTTTGGGGAGTTTAGATTAAAGGTTTGGGAGCAATACAAAAGTCTCACAAAGCTACATAATTAGCTACACAACATTTCAAAACTGCAGCATAAACGGGTTGCATCTGTTTACATGAAAGGAGTCGCTGACAACTGACTGCGCAACATCTTCATAAATGGTTGTCTCCATTTTATTGGCAAACATCACACTCACTTCTCCTTAAGGCTTTAAATTAAGGACCAACAGGACACTTGAACTCTAGGGGTAACATAAGAGTATATAGGATTACACCTGATAGGGTTGTAAACGATTGCTACATGGAGACCGTTTGGGCAATGTCTACTGCGAATGCTCAGTCTTCAGCACTGCTTTGGGGTGTAACCATTTAGGGGGAAATATTGGTGTGATCCACTCAGGCTTAGCTGCTCCATGGTTGGGCAGTCAGTGGCGTGCTGACCTCATGCCATGCTCCATTTCCTGTTTTCCCCTGAGCCTTTGTCAGTACTGGCAAGTGGGATACAGCTGTACTTGCATGCTAGGGTCCTGCTGTGCTTTATAAAACCCTAATGTTGAAAGAAACAAGTCTAACACACACAAACACACACACACAAACCAATCCAGCTTAAGCCAGGTGTTATATACTCCCTGGCAATCAATTGGAGCATAAGTAGATGGGCTTATAAGAGATGCCATTGTCAAACAAGTTCTTTGATGTCCACAGTGACTGAACAAGAGTTTGATGTTTATTTTCTGTATGTACTTATGCAAAACCCAGCTGTTGACTCGCAAATTCCAGTGGAGGATTCTGGAGTAGTCAACCTTTGTTTTTATGAAGCAGGAAGGTCAGAGGGCCACCAAGGTCAGCTTAGAGTTCAGCATACACACGCCTACCAACCCACACAAACACACGCCACCTCAAAGCTTGTTCACCTTGTTGTGTACTTGATGTGTTTTCCTCCCTTCCTTTGGATTCCCGGCAACCGCTTGGGTTGCAAACGCAAATACAGACTTGCACAAACCCGTGGACAGAGCGAACAGTAAATAGGACACATTTCCCGGTGTTGCTGCGTCCAAAAAGTTTCCTGGGTTATGCAACAGAAAATTAAGACGCATGTAAATGAAGAACACAGCGATGTTTCAGGGTCTTCGGCTTGCCTTGGAGAGGCGCCCTGCTGATCGTAATCAGCTGTTTTTCTTTTTTTTCATCTAATGCCGTCAGCACCATTCATGTGCTGACGGCTCCATTCAAGGTAAATGGAGGCAACAAGGCTGCGACGTCTCTGGGTGGCCTTGAGGTTTAACTTTAGCAACACGTCTTAGAATGAGGAATTCATCTGGACTTAATGACGTGTAAATGTTTGACTTTTTAAACCTAAACCTTGAGTTAAAAGTGCAATAATGGGACCTGGTGGCACAAAGGATAAAAAAAAAGATAAAATGCTTCAAGGACGCAAAACCACTTGATTTTTATTTAAGAAAAAATACAGAGTTGTGTATATTTTCTGATATTTTCAAGATCATAAGATGCTCGCTTTTAACATTTTCAGCCAACATCACTGAGAGACTGAGATTCAGAATGTAATCCATCAATTGAACCCAACTTAGCGTTACAATTTTTTCCTCTCTCAACACTTCTCAAATAACTTGCAAATGCCAATAGTGAGTAACGTGCAGGTGGAATTGCTACAACTTTTAAAAGATTGCACACAAAAGCTAAATATTTTCTTGACTCTAAAATGTCTCGTCTTGCAAAGTGCTGCTTTGAGATTTCAAATCTCCTATTAGTCCTTTGAAAGGTAGAAGTGCCCATTGTTGCACAAGTAGGAACTTCAGAGTGATCCTTTAAAACTGACTGGATATAATCTTTAACCGTGAAATTATTTGCTAAAGCTGTACCATGACGACAAATGTCTGTCCAGTGCCTGCCAATAATAAAATATGTGCATTATCAGACATGAACTAGCTACAATCACAGCTCAATATGTACGAAATACATGCATTTAACGTAGGTGTCCGATGCTTGAAAACTACTTATAAAAATGAGGGAACAGCAAACAAAGTTAACGCTTGTATCCGCAAATAGCACACTCGGTGGATCTTTGAGAACAGCTCATGCTTACAGTGAATGTGTTTGATAAAAAGGCTGATTTTTCTCATTTTAGAACGCACAACCACATTTCTATTTAAGTGGCTCCGAGTGAATGCAACACGTCAAAAAATAGCTTCTTTTGTTGGCGCGTCCTTGTGGGAGAATCTGACTCAGTGCCTGTGAAGCTGCAAGTAGCTGCTGCTGTAGTTGAAAAGAGACGGGCTTAATGTTTACGCACTTAAGAGATGTCAAGTGATTAGAATCAGTTGGGTTTTTACCCCGGTACTTTTTTTTGTACTAGTGCATATTCCATATGATGAAGTACAACTAGTTGAAGTTGTGTCCAAAAAGAAAACATGCAGCTGTAATTGCAACAAAAGATGGTTCTAAGTCCAGACGGAGGGGTTGAAAACGTGTACACATCCAACTGTTTTGTTTTTTTTGTAAAACTTATTGTCTTTCATCTCATAAATTTTGAGTTACTTTTTGTTTGTCTGTCCCAAAAAATCAGTTTTGCAAGGCGCCACAACTGTTAGTTTTTCCTATATTGACACATTCTGGCAAAAAGCTGATTTTAGTCACTGGGCAAACATGTGGACTAAAGGAGAGAGTTCAGCAATGTGGACTGATAAGAACTGAGACACATAAATAATCTTGTAATTTTGGAGCAGTATTTGGCAACCCTGCCTGTCTCAGAAGCTCAACCTAAAACTAATTCAATCATGAATGGGTCTGAATAAGAATATACAATCAGTCAGAAGAAAATTTACTGTTTTGAATGCCGTGCCAAGATGCACAGACACACACATGGTTTGTGTTGGTTAGCATTGATCGGGTCGGTGGTTCAGACCCTGAAAAGTCCCGTCAGGTTGCTATAGTAACTGGAGCCAAAATGCTGCAGCCGTCGAGACGGCGGTGGCAGCTTCAGCTGACACGCCGCCTTCAGCGCACGCACCCCCAGCAAACAGGAACAGACACAAAACAAATCCCATTTTTGAGTGCTGAAGGAGGGCAGAGAGGTCTGGTGCACAGCATAAACTGAGCACCAGAAGATGGTGGTGTGGCCTGGTAAACCTCAACTTTCTCCCTCCCCTTAGGCCCGTTTTATGTTCCAGAAACGTCACATTGGCAGCTGGAACTTCCACACAACGATGCTCTGCCCAGGTACAGCCAACACTGCTCTAACTGCCGTATTCCCACCGACTCCATGTTTTTTGTGTGTCTGTCGCCCATGCCAAGGGGGCACACAGGCATGGGCGCATAGCAACACACTGGGAACACTGAAGCCTGCTCCTCCTTTTCCTCAGGGTGTTAGTTTGGAGCTCAGTGAGGGAGAGGGAGTGATAACCAAAGCTCAGTGGCGAGCTGTGGCCAAATAGTGACAGCACTAACAGCAGCGGCAGGTCTGAAGAATTGAAGAATGTCTCTTTATTGTGTTATCACTGATGGGCAACGGGGACATTAAGTAGGGAAGCTTTATAAGTCTGGAGGAACAGCTGAGACCTACAGCTCAGGTGGGATAATTTATGAACAGAATAACTTTTCGTCAGGCTTCAATGGAACTCAGGAAAGAATTTGTCCAAAGTGTAAAATGTTCCTCTTTGCACATATTTATGTCGGTTTTGTGAACTTGATGAGATTCACATATATTTTGCCTCTGATTTGAAAAATTATTTTTTAATCAGCCACAGTCTTGGCAAGATGCTCAGGCGGACAGCAGGGAAGAAGGTAGGGATTGTTCCGTCAGACCGTCAGTTCCCAAAACCACATGCACTCAAAAAAAAAAGAAAAAACTTTTAACTGCCCTGTAAATACAACCTCAAGCAGAGTAAAACACTTGTGGGGTCCAAATGACCCCATCTATAAGACTGCGGGAGGGTTAAAACTAAAACCAATAACTCAGTATTTACTGATGAGTATTCATTTTCCTCTCAACTAAATGTACAGACTCTTTTTACTGTGGTTTGGAAATAATGTACAAAGCACTTAAATGCATTCTTTTACAGCGACTGCACAAGTTTTCAAGTTATCAAAGAGAAGTAGACTATACATACCAGCCCACAGTTACACAGAGCTGCTGCATATTCATTTATCATAATCTAAACATTTTGGTCACAGCTGTGGGAAGAGGTGGGAAGAGTCCAACAGACCTTCTGAGTCATTTGTGAATTTACATTTCAAGCAGACGGTATGATTCAGAGCAGCGTGGCACGCAAAACCAAACAGACCGTTTTTGCTTTGTTTTGTTTTGGTTTTTTTAGATGTAACCATTCACACCTTTACTGGCATTAGGTGAGGTTCTAGAATCACACGCGAGTTTAACTGAACCATGGAGACCTCATGTATTTCAACATGCCATCTGGCTTTGCCATAAGGATGGATTAGCTGAAAGACCACATGATGCTGTCCCATTTTGTTGCAAAAATGACTTAGAAGAGACCTAAATCTTCCTTACCTAATTATGTACTTTCAATCTAAATAAAACTAAATGTATTATTTTTATGCCATTCTGTGATGATGGATGTATGAATCTGATGCTTAATACAGATTAAGATCAATTTATGCATGTCCAAATCAATATTGGACATGCATAAATTGTTCTTCCATACTGCAAATTGTTGAGAACTAAGACCATATAAGCAGACTTTTTGCTAAATCTTTGACCTTCTGTTGTATTCTGAGTTTCTGCTGAATATTCTTGCACAGAAAACCCCATTTTTCTCCTGTTAGCTCTGCAAACTCAATATCTATAGCTTTCAATATCAGAAGCCACTGCACACAATGACAACCAGCATTGCCAAACTTTCACTGAGTTGGAGGAAGGAGTTACATAAACGCTATGTCAAGTAGGGTTCATAATGGAAAGTTATCCTTTTAACATTAACCCCAATTTTAAAAGGTAAAAAAAAGACATCTGAATATTATCCAGATTAAAATAGATTCAGTTAATAAAACCAGAGGCTTTTTGCTCTCTCTCAAATTCATTGAAACTATGTTGTAATTATTGAAGTTGAATTTCTAATTTTTGACATTTGTCTGGATTTCTTTTTTTTTATGGTTCACTTAAGATCAAGTTTGATGACGATATACAAACCAATACTTTTCTTGAGTTTTTTTTCCTTTTTTTAATTCCCATCCAGGCTTTCTACAAAGTGGCTACTTGATTTATGTATAAACAAAATATGTAAAAAGCAGGAGACATTAATGTCAAGCTTTAGAGCTTCTGCAAAGACAATCAAGTAGCAAGTCTGTAAAAAAAGCTCCCAAGAGAGTGTTTTGTTGTAGCTCAGCAGTCCTGCTCCAGCTTTCAAAGCCTTGACAACCGCATACACACATGCTTTCTAGGTAACAAGCACACTTTCTAAGAGCAATGAATATTCATGGATATACTCCAGAGATAGTCGCACAGACATGGCATGAGTGTCTCATTACATGTGTGTTTACATGACTAAATCTTTAAAACAATCTTCTTTCATCATTACCAATTCCAGGCTATAAAAAAAGGCCTGAAACCCTTTTCTCACTCATTTACATGCTTGAGGAGCTTGTAAAGAGTCCCGCCACCCTCTTCCTCAACAGCATAAACTCACACAGTGTAACACAGAGTAGTTGTCTCCCTATGTTGGGTAACTTCATGACTCCAGTAAACAATCTGTTCCAGCTTCCATGGTTGCCAATAAACACACACAGCAGCCAAAACCCAAAAGTTCACCACTGTATAAACCTTCTGCTACTGATGGTGTAAAGCCCACATGTGCTTCGTTTAGACGGCTGCTGCTGCGTGGAGACTCTGCTTCAGAGCATGCACTCTGCAAATCTCAGTGTGTATTAAACTTGTCATTTCCATTGGCAGCGGCACTTACAGTCGCCCATGCTGTTGATTGATGCCGTAATCGTTAACATATAAATGGATCCCCAGAGATGGACCAGAGAAAGCACTGATTACTCCTCCAAAGCATGCTAAGAGCAAATCAGGCTGATGGTCAAAACACGATGCGGTCTAATTTGCCTACCGTTTCAGTTTTTTGTGTTTTAGTCTTAATTTTAACTATAAAAGTGCCACTGCAGTACAACCGTAGGGAAAATGTGCAGAATGCCTTTGAATAAACTTCTCAGTGTCCCTTTGTCAATGAGGGGAGAAAATAAATACAGGTTCTTAGAATTTTTATAAAATAGATTAAACAAAATATCTCGTCTATGTTTTAGACAAAGTCATATTTCTGACAGGAACGACTAGAAAACGCGCCGGTAAATTAAGCGTATGTGTGTGAAAATAACTATAGACTCCTGTGAAAACTACTAGAATTAACGAATGAGTTTCACTGACACTCGTGTATGAAATAAATATAAACTGCAAGACATAAAACTTTCTACAATTAAATGGCCATTAAACATGAAAAATGCATAACAACACATGTAGAAAAGAATCCCTACACAAAAGTCTGAATTTTTTTTAACAATGAGAGTTTGTACAGTTGATGAAATGTTTGGTTAATAAAAAATTAGCAGCAAGCGATGAGCACTTGCTTGGCTGATGTCCAAGTGTATTTCAGGTGGGACAATAGTCTGTCTCTTACAGTAGGCTACTTATAAAATGGTGATTATCAGCTTTCTAGTCACATATCCAAATTAGGTTGTCAACCAGGAAAAAAAATAAAATCGTTATGAAGTTACATATGGTCAGTTACCATGGTCACCTGAGAAAATATAGACAAAAAAACCCCTCTTATTACAAGTTTCCCAGCATTTAAATGTGCTTTACCCTGCATCATCACACTTATGGGGTCAAATGAAGCATTGATAAATATTTTACACCACATCGAAGTCCTTCCAAATGTAACGGCCAGTTGTGCCCAACGCAGTGGGGAGGGAACTGGTTTGATGAGGCTGCAGCCTGCTGGGACTTGGGTCAATGTCTCACCAACGGCCTCTCAACCAGCGGCTCTAATGATAAAAGACGAGCCACAGTGACTGAACAGATAAAGGTTGACAATTTGATGTCAGTTAATGACGAACATAAAATTATTTTAGCCAGCCCATAAGAAGTTAGGCTCTTTTGGCTCTGAAATTGTTGTGAAGGAAGCATGCATGGGATTCATCTCGTCTTTGTCGTTCCCTAGCAGTCGCTCATGAATTTTGTTTGAATTTTTGAATGAATTGTACAGTGTATTTATGGACCGTGCCATTTGATGTTTTGCAGTCATTTCAATCAAACAGAGAAGCAGCAAAGATCACTATGGTAACTCTGTAGGAACTTCAGAGATTCTCCGCTCACGTGCAAGAGCATGCAGGGCAAATATTAGTCATGCACTCCTCAAATATATGGTTCTGACATAAGAGTGGCAACAGTAAAACTATGAATTTTCAGCAAGAAGGGCTTAACCTAAGTGCATGCCACTCTTATTTGGAAAAAATTTGGAAAACTTACATCGTTTTTCTTACAAATTGTGGTTGTAAAGCGACAACGTAAAAAGTACTTTTCCAGTACATTAGTATTAGATGAATCAAGATGGCTTTTCCCCAAAATAAATGCTTATTTTTATGTCTGCATGACTTTCTTACTCTTTCATGTCGCAACTGTAAATACAAATTTGCTCTTAGTCATCTCGACTTGCTAAATAAGCCTTTTTTTTTGTCTCAGCCATAACATGGTAAATTGTCATTATCGTGTTGCAAAACACAGATAATCATCTCTGCCACAGCTCTTGTATGCATACACTTATGCTGTCAACAAACTGCTCACTATCCCACATCCAAGGTTATCATAAATTTGACAGAAAATGGGAGCAATTACAAAGACAAGTAGGAGAACTCTTGTACTACTTTAGAAGGCTAACAGGTGATAAATTCATCAGCTGAAAAAGCGAGCTTGTGATGACAATAGGTTGCAGGTACCGTTGGAATCACGATAGGGCTTTCTGTCTTTATGTACTCTACACCATCCATTTTCATGAAACAAGGCCGGCGTCGAGCTTTCTGACTGGAAGATGCTTCATACGTTTTGCACACTTGCTGAGAATCCAGTGGGGAAAAATACAGTTATAAGCTCCCTCTCTCAGATTCACATCAAGAGATTTAAAAATGATTCAAATTGCCGTTAGTTGCACAACAGAATCTCGGTTTCATGTTATTAATCAGATTTATAGTCGAGATCAACTCCTTCTGTGTTTTCCGGTGTTCTGCAGGGCTTTGCACTCAGTTCTATTTTATTTATATTTGGCTGCTTATTGCCATTTTACCTTTATGTATTACACTGCTCAATTAACACCAATTCTAGAAATTAGGAACCACAAAAATGACAAAAATTCTTCCCTCAGGACAAGTTATGAATCTTTGGGGATCCCAGCTGGCAGTTATTTTACAGAAGATATCCTACAACCTCTATTACCTAGAGTAAACCAAATATTAACTTCATACTTTCAAATTTATAACATTTTTAATATAACTTCTGAATTAAATCACATTTTAAAAGCACTGACAAGTGAACACATTTAAGCCTGCAATACAAAAATGTTTATAGTTTGAGGTTTATGAGGAGCTATGTACTTTTATACAACATTTAATGATTAAAGTCATAAAATTTGAATGTTTTGGATGCTTTTGTGTGAACTTGGATCACATAACTGTAAATAAATCACATGAAGTATTTGGCCCCCAACTTCAACCCTATGGAGTCTTTAATAAAATGCAGTGCAGCAGACATGAAAACATTAGCAAATGAGTTGAAGAAAAAAAGTCTCCAAATTTCAAACAGCAAATCTAGTCAAAATCACCGCTGGCCAACTAGTTAAATTTAAAATATGTTGTCTTAAATTCATAAAGTACAACAATTAAACCACTGTGTGGCGTAATCAAATAGAATCTGCTTAAGCTCCCATTTTGATCTTTGGATTCGCATTGCTCTCAAACTTGTGGGTCTTAACCCGACACGTTACGCACAGATCCTATCCAAAACTATGAAACAAACTATAACTATTCTTACTCATTAATGCTTGCATTGTTGGCATATTTTCCTAAAGAATGAGGTATGAAACAGACATGACGTCTTAATGTTTAGAAGCAGGTATAAATCATAAGCCATTTTATTATTTGTGAAAAATTCCAAACAGAGAACAAAGGCTTTTTAAGAGAACAAACTGTACCTGAACTCGGATACTGGAGTGTCTTGGGTTCAGTATGTTCAGGAGGGAAAAAAACACTTGGAGCATTGCGTCATTTGAAACATCCACAACAAAGCCCCTGGTAAAACCAAGTCTCTTGATGTTTTGTCTTAGGAGTAATGCACTACAAAGTTACAACTATCAGTACATACAGTGAATGCATCTAAAGGGTAATCTTCCAAGCTAAAGCGACAGATAAGAGCTGCTATTTTGATATTGGAATGACAAAAACAAAAACTTTCTAGAAAAGTACAGTACAGATTGCACAACCTAATCAGAACCTGCCGCAGTGGGTCAGCCACGGTCAGATTGCAAGCCGGCGCTCAGACAACTGGACAGTGAGACCTTTTAGAAAGGTCAGAAGTTGAATTGAGGTGGCTAAAGATAAACACACGCTCTCACACACACACTCATATGATCCTTATGAAAGTAGAACTGCTGAGTCACAGAGAAAGAGCAAAGGTAAGATATTTCTGGCTGCTCTAACAATCACGTGCTACACACGCACTTCGCTTGCATTCCTCCAGATGCACAACTGTGAGCGGTAACTCCTGACCACCACAGAGGTCACTGTCCTCAATAACAATGTTTGAACTGTTGTGTTCCAGCAGCTCTAAACTACTGTGACCTCTGTGCACAGTGTGCAGCAATCCAGATACGCAACTAATCACTTCTTAGCTACAGATTGTAGCTTTAAGGTCAGTTGATAATTTTGTACTAGCATATGGCATTATGATTACAATGCACTCTTACATTCTCCTGTTAGTTCTGCTCATCTGGATAAGATCATTGTTTTTACCAGTGAAAGCTCTGGTATTTTGAGTCACATCTTTACTAAGTGAAACTTTAGTTCCTGGTTAGTTTGTTTGAATCAAACTGATTTGATTGTCTATAGAAAGTCCAGTTCTTTTTGGGGGAGGCGTGAATGTTCAATCGAACTATGATGTGGACCAAACCTGAAAAGTCTGGTTCGCTTAAAAACTCAGGTCTCAGTTTTGTTAAAGTGAACTTTCGCTAGGTTCAACCAGCACCTTTAACATAAACCTCACAGTAAAACATTTTAGATGCAGGATTGAGCTTCGCTCTTGCAGAAAAAGGGAAGTTGGTCAGAGTTGATGGAAACCATCTCAGTCTGACAATACAATCATCTATAGAGTCAGAGCAACCCTTTCTTTCCACAAAGCAAAGAATGTTTAAGAACCCTAATCCACTCTCTTCACCTTAAGTGATCTTGCAACACTTTATGGTACAAGGGTTTACACATTGTTACATGTGAGAGCTTCAAATAGCTGCTTTATTTACATTCTTAAGGTGATTAGAGGTGTTTGTTCTTAACTGGGTGCTGCCTGCTTTGCTTAACAATGAGTAATCCCGTTTTCTGTGGTACACATGTGCATGTGGGAGTGTGTATGTGCTTCGCTTTTGAGTGGCTGTGTGCAAGCTTATGTGTTGTAAGAACCCTCACATGATAAAGTTGTGCTACTGCATTCGTATGCACAATCGCATTCCCATCATAGTTTGCATTTATAATGGATGATTATCAAAGAATGCTGTTTTTTGTTGTTTCCGGGAGCATGTGACCTGAAAGTAAGTAAGCTCATGTGTTGACCGAGGACGACTGATCAAGTGGTGCTATGATGCGGCTTTGAGTAAATGCTTTAGAAAAGTATTGTTGTTTTGCTTTGCCAAGGGCCATCAATGCATTTTTGAGCCGACACAGCTGATTCAAATGGCTCATTACCTCAGCGTTTATTTACGTTTTGCTCATACCCAAAGTTTTCCGCCATTCATTTGACTTAATCTGATCTTTATCTGGTGCAGTGAAATCAGATAAAGATCTAAAGAACGTGGCTCATTGCACATTGACGAGTGGATCTGAACTTCACTGGTTTTAACTTACTAAAGTCTTGGGATCAGATGGTTCTTTCAATTTTGTACGATTTTACAAAACTGATCCCAGACTAAACCATTTCCATAAAAATATCTTCTTCTTTGGTGCCAATTTCAGATTGAAGATGCTTAATTTTCTTTTCACTTCACAGATTAATAACTCCAAACCAATGCAGAGTTCTTCAACAATCATAGTCAGAAATAGCAAGAACACCGAAGATTGATTTAGAGAAGCAATAAAATGGTAAAACATTCATGACGTTAATATTTTTTGTAGCAGCTCGTGATTCACTCAGCGCAGTCTCGACAGGTGATTTTCAGCGTTTTTATTTTGTCTTGGATGCAGATCATCATAATCCCCATGATGATCACATCAGTGAAAACTAAAACATATTTAAACATTAAAACACAAAATATGGACTTACAGTGCAGATGGCAAAACAAAAACATACCTCGCTGCTTTCACTGGGGAAAGTCATTTGTTTCTTTAAGCGCCAAACACTTGAATCTGGCTGAAGGTTGTTTTCAAGCCATTCATTGGTACAACTATGTGCTGCCAGCTTTTATAAGGCCTTCCCCTCTTTGGCTGCGGCAGCCCGTGAGGTACGTACACAATAAAAACAAACAAACATTACAAAGTACAAGTACCATTAATAAAAACAAACATCTACAAACAATCTGCAACATTTGGAAATGCATTTAAAATAATTTAGAAAATTCACTTTCAATACAAATTTGCCTTAAACAATTTATTTTAAATAATTGACTCTCTGTTACTCTTTTTATAGGCACTGTACTTCTACTGACTAATTCAACGCAGTAAATTATAGAAAAAACCCAAAATACATATATTCTTCAATCAGGGTTATGTCAGTCCAGAAGATGAAAAAGTCTTTAGAAGCAACACACCTATCCTCAGCGCTTTAAACAACAAGGATAATTATACACACCATGCTTCTGTGCATTGCTTTGGTATTCACGTGCCTAGTTTGAACACAACCTGAGTCTCTTTGCACACGCGTGTGTGTGTGTGTGTGTGTGTGTGTGTGTGTGTGTGTGTGTGTGTGTGTGTGTGTGTGTGTGTGTGTGTGTGTGGTGGCTCAGCTGAGTTGAGTAAGCCCCATGACACTCAGCACGGTCATAAGACACAAGTGCAATGGCAGCGATGGGTGAGTTGACAGAAGAGGGGGGTGTGTGCGCAATCTGAGGCTGGAGGATTTGACAGGAGAGGAAATGGGGCCACAGGTGGTCAAGTGGAGAAGAGATGGAGCGGAAAAGGGAAGGTGGGGGGGAGGCAGCCGAATGAGGCAAGAACGATGGTGAAATAATATTCAGCCTCAGAGAAAAATAAGAAAAAATAAGAAACCAATTTCAGATTGATCAGGCTGTTCAAGCTGGGAAGATTGATACCATGAATGTATGGCACATGTGAGAATAGGAGGCAAGTGATGAGGTAATTGGGTAGTGGGGGGAAGGTGAAGAAAGCATGGGCTGAGAATTTCTTTCGAAAACATTCCTCTATAATGTCATAAGGTAGGAATCTGGCAGTTGTTTGCTGTGGATGTGGTCAGCGTCCCTGAGGCCCATGATGTATGAGGCAGCATGTGAGGGGTTTCTTCTTTTAGAGGCGTAACCTTATACTGTATGTGTTGTTAGCAGCTTGATTTATGGACTATGTGAGACCCAGCAAGCTCAGCTTTGATGTCTGATGCAGCTGTCTGGCTCTGTCAGTCGGTGTCCCAGTCTTTATATCCTTTATGCCTCCAGCTATACCTCGTGATTCCTAAATAGAGCTTGAACTTTGTCCTCAGTGAGGGGTTCTGGGGGCTTCTGCACAGTTGAGCAGGAAGGCAAGTAAAGGAGGAGTTTGATGTAATTCGGTGTGATTTTAATATTGAAATGTATGACTTTTCCAGAGAAAATATGCAAAATTCTCATTTAGTTCATCGGTCCAGGTATAAATTTAAAAAAAACATCCCCGTTGATTTATTAAAAAAGGAAGCTTTACATATGACAAAATAAAATAAAATAAAAATATTTCCACCATCGAGGTTGCGTTCAATCTGTATTGACTTACACATGGAGACAAAATTATAACCCCACCATTTAGGATCAAAAATCCCACAATTGCCACTTAAATAACTTGAAACAGACAAAAGCAATAATAAATGAAAATGTACTGAAAATTAACCAATGAAAATCAAGCACTGCTTTTGAATTGTGGTTAAAAAGGACCACTAAAAATAATAATCAGACAGGCCTGGATAAAAAATGATGGTTTGACAGTGCATTGTTAGGTCTGGCGTTTATCTTCCTTTTGACATGAGTCCAAAGAGTCTCAGTGCAGTTTAGGTCAGGTCCGTTTGCAGGCCAGCGACTGATTCAATGTTTACCACGTTTGGGTAGTTTTGGCACCGTGTTGATCCCCGTCATGCTTGCTTTTCCAACCACACTTTTTCCTTTCACAAAGCTTTCCGATGATAAATCTGAGTGAAGCAATCTAAACAGCCAACTTCTTTAGCAATGACTTTTAGTGGTTTATCAATCTTGTGCGGGGCGTAAATAACTGCGTGCAGAGCAACTGTAAAGTCAGCAGACTTCCAAGGTTGTGTAGGCAGTAACATAAAATTTCTTTAATCTTTAATATTTGGTCTTCTGATTTACAGAGAAACTGAAACACAAGTAAATGCTTATGGGTATAATAAATTCATAAAATACGAGTTCTACTTTTTGAAACAAAAAAATTCTTGAAACAAACTCAAACTTATTGCACCTTTGTGCATTCAATTAGATTTAGAGATGTGCTCCCTGTGGCCGGTTTAAAACCCCGTTTATTTTCTTATTTTACTCAGGCCTCCTCCTGTTGAGTGCAGGTGACAATGTGAAGTAGTTTGCGCTTCATTATTAAGATTTTCACATTTAAAACGATCAATGCAAATTAGGAAAAAGAATGGAGGAGAATGATAAGATGTGAAAAGTAGGAAGGGGAGAAAAAATCTGTCTGCCACAAAAGAGAAGAGAGGAAAGAGGACAAAAAAAAGGGAGATAGTGGGTGATGTGGTGAGTAGGGGTGGGGATGCAGTCGGAGCTGACAGGGTAGTGTGACATTTTCCTGTGAGGACAAATTGTTCACAAAAAACAACAAAGCAGTAAAAGAGAGAGACAGCGTGACACTGCAGCAGAGTCGGCTGCAGCGTCCATCGTTTATTTTGTTGTTTGACTGCTGAGCTCTGCAGCCGCCTCAGAAGCTGCAGCCTAATCAAAGATTTACTAATTGGCTCAAAAGCGCCACACTTCATACATGTCTGTTTGGCGCTGCGCTAAAGCCATCATATGTGCTGGATTTGTCCAGACGAGAAAAGAAGAAAAAAAAGTCGCCGCCATCTGTCCACCGCCATATCTCGGTTAATCTGCTATTCTCGTCCTCCGAGCTCTCATAATGTGAAACTGCGGCGACGTAAGAAGGCGGTTATCCACTTTCGGCTGGTTTACTAACCTCTTTTCCCAGCCATCCGGCACTACTCATCCTCTCCTCCTATCCCTGCCTCTCCCAGCGTCCACTCCCTCTGAGGGTTTCTAAGGACACGCCGTACTCGGTGACCTTCCGTCCCGGCTCCTCGCTCGTCTCCTCCCCCCACTCTTTTCTTTTTTTGCTTCACTTTCTGTTTCATCCCCCTCCCCTGCATCTCCTGCTACTCTTTTCACCTGCACTGTGATTTCAGCTTTCCTGCACACCTCTTTTCTATCTGCCTGCGGCACCTTAATGCAAAGCGGCACTGCATAGCTGGCATGCCGTAGCCGAACATCTGGTCTCCAGGAGAAAAAAAAGAAAAGAAAAGAAAGAGCCGCTTCTCTTTCTCGTAAAGATTAACAACAAAGAGGAGCGAGACGGTGAGTAGGGCCTTGCACAAAGGTGTGAGAAGAGTCAGCCGTCATGAAGAGGTGAGCAGGAATCTCTGTGTGCATATACGGACACACACCCATATGTGCACTTGTTTGTGCAGCCGAGGGGATAAATTAGGCACTGCTCTCATGCAGGTGTATGTTTAGCCATGAATGCAGCTATTGGCACCAGCTGGTATTTGGCATCTTCCTGACAGAAGAATCCCAAGAGGAGGTCAACTCACATTCTCACACACACACATACACACACATGGTGGTAACAGGGTGGACGGAACGCAACAAAGGGAAAAATTTGATTCCTGTAAGAAAGATTTTGGGGGGTTTTATTGCACCAGATTCTTCTGTTATGTCATTTAGTTGAAACCTTTGAAGCACAAATAAAACACATGTTTTATTTTGAACCTGCCGAGCTTCAAATAGAAGCCAGATATGGTAAATCTGGACAATATGGCTGAAAATTAAAATCATGAAAGGTCACTGAATCACAATCCCATCACTCTTTTATTGTTCCAACTACGCATCCAAACAGACGTCTCTACAGACGTTGCAGTCGATGCTTCACCAAAGGCCGTTGCCATGAACTGTGCTTTCTTTTTCTTTTTTTTACTAGCTCCCTTCCTGTTACGGTCTTGTGACAACGCTGTCAGCTCCCACAGCTGAATAAACTTTAAGATTGATCCATAAACTGCTGCATCTATTATTACTTCCATAAACAGTTGCTGTGTGACGTCAACGTTCTTCTTCTGCGTATACGCTGGTTCCTCTCGGGCTGTAAATCACTCACACACACAAAGAGTCTGATTGTGGTCGCATTAACGACCATGCAAAAAAAAAAGAAAAAACCTAAGTCATAATTGCTCCACAAGCCCATATTATCCTTTACCATTCATAGTGGTTACCTGGTTGATCTGGCATAACCAGATCAACCATGTCAATTTTACAATTGACATGTCAAAGGTCGATGTTAAAGTGGCTAAGTTTAAACTTTTTTTTAGAAAACTGGTTACTATTTATTATAAAAGAAAGAGCAACATGCTTCTGTTGTAAAAGTCACTAAGCAAAGTTGGGACTATGACGCTAGAATTTACATTTTAGTGCTTGAACAACACTGAATCCTTAAAAACGTTTACATTTTTGTTAGCTTAATATCAAAACTCAACTTTTTTTTTGGTTGAAAAGCTGTACGGGATATTTAACATTAAGCTGAAAACCAAAGCAGGCGTTGCTCTGGGAGTTTATTTGTGTTGTGGTTGGCATACACGCCGACTTTCAGCCCCTCTGACAAGGAGAGCCTGTCTATCAAATCTCAAAATTTTATGCGCACTTGTCTGCATGATTGGCGGATGCTGCGCGAAGAGCAGAGGTGGGCTGACAAGTGTCACATTATGAGGGCCTTTGGGAATTTCCATAGGAGTGGGGATTTGGACTTGAGAGCTGGAATCAGAAAAGGAGTCGGCAATCAAAAGCAGAGGAATGAGGGGACGCTTAGAGGAAGGGGGTCTACAGTAAGACGAGCGAAGACGAATCTGGGTAATAACATAGTGGGTGATCCACTGTGCTGCTGTGCTGCATGGTTTGATGCAGCCCCCCTGAGAACCATTTCTACAACTTGCACGTAGTCGCACAGACACTTGCAGCATGTTATGAATATTGCTTCGCATTGTGGAAGCTGTTATGCTGATGTATGCCAGTTACTCAGCCTTCGGTGGCAAAAGGGTGTTTGCAGTTGCAGAGGAAAAGCTGCAAGACTCAAAACTATGGATCTAAAGCTCAGTTTCTTAAGTACGGATGTGCATTTGGCGTCAACTCTAAAGTCTGTTCTTGCAACTGTTAAGATCCCCCTTCACTTTACAACTTGTTCAGATCTGCTTCTGCCACGATATGTAAATCAGTTACTACACTGTAAAAAGCAAAATTTTATCAAGTCGTTTTGGTCTAGTTTTGAGTAAAAATCTCTTCGTACACTTGAAATAAGATAAAACTATAAGTTAAGATTTTTGCATTGGAAACTGGATCAAAAGTACTTGGTAAGATTTTGTGTTTTTGTAGTGTAAATGACTTTACAAACAATCCAGAGGAAAATTTCCTATCTTTATTTGGTTTTGTCCATTTTCACATGACTTAGCAATGGAAAGACAGCGATGCAGTAAACTGACCACATTCAGCTATTTTTATTTGGCATTAAGTTGAGATCATATTTATTAATACCCCTGTCAAATTTTGAATGAAAATGATCTTCAACAAAGATCTTTGTTGCAGTAAGACATACCTGTACAACTTTAGAAATGTAAAATAAGTATATCTGCTTAGAAAATATGCATATATATATTTTAAAGGATATTTCTAATTATGCAAGTATCTTTTTTTGTGTTTTTGTTTAACTGAAAATGAAATCTAGCCCTCTATGAAGACAGAGGGATAGATTTCATTAAGCGGGCGGGGCGGCTCCTGCAAAAGACAAGATGCAACAAACAAATAAAAAAACATGCCCACATACACATCCACTGATTCCCCTTCAAGTGATATTACTCTGCAATATTCCCATGTCGCCCATTTAGTCTTGAGTGCTTATTAGGAATTGGGGAGTTTATACATGAAAGCAGGTAAAGAATGCCAGCTTAATGCTTTCTCAAAAAATTCACTAGGTTTTACCAAGCATATTTAGATTGGCCCTTTTATAGAGCACTTATGCTGCAGACATGCAATAATGTATGTAATTTGATGGGAGGTGATGTCTTCTGCCTCTAACCATGATTAGAATTGAGTACTCCACAGCTGTAGTAAACCCCAATGATTGACAGAACGATGTCATTTGGCAGAGGGTGTGCACATTTGCATGTACGTACCGTGTTCTCGCAACAAAATGTGTCATTAAAAGCCTTAAAGGGACTTCATGTTGTAAAAGTACAGTACTTGTACTGGTAGTGTTTGAATGGATGTCATCAGTTCAGATGGCAGCGATGTTGCCTGTTCTTTAACATCGGTATTTGTGTTTTTGTCTTTCTCTCTCTCTCTCTCTCTCTCCATCTTGCTGATAGTCTGAGTCGAGCCCTCCACCCCCGTCTGACAGCTTTGGCAGCTCGTCAGGTCGGCTCCGTGAACACGCCAATCAAACCCCGTCCAGGCAAATAAGCAATTAATCATTAGCATCCGCAAGCAGCCGATGCAATGAAGCCAAGAAGCTGGGGGAGGGGATGGTAAGGAAGAGGTATCAGGGCTCACTGGGTTTGTTGGAGACCATGCCCTCTCTCTCTCTCCCTCACACACACACACACACACACACACACACACACACACACACACACACACACACACACACACACACACACACACACACGCACGCACGCAAAGTTCCCTGGTGAATTCTGATCTGGTGACTGTGTAACAAGGGGATTATCGTCTTAATAAGTCAAAGGATGAATTATGGAAATAAGAGAGAACTGGGCAGCATCTGTTGGCTAACACAGCAAACTAGTTCCTTTAGCCTCTCCTCTCCACGCACAGTAACACCAGTTAGTTGACTAATCTATGAGTCAAAGGTTATTTCTTTACTAGAAACACAAACACGTTAAATTCTGCCATTGAAACCAACTGCAGCCACTGCTTGGCATTTGTTTCTCGCCAAATATCCGCTCTAAAGGTTACTCCTGACAACTGAGCTACTGTTATCTTGATGAAAACCGACAACCAGGAAGACTCCAGGATGTCTTCGCTCGAGGCCACGTCCCACACATCGCCCTCATGTCTTCATTCCCTGTGTAATTTTGTCACCCTTTGTGGATTAAGCAAATGAGTCAGAATATTTAACTTAATTAGTTTTACCTTTAGACCGAGCCGACCTTGCCTTTCAAACATTGGATCAATCTTTCCATGCTGCACTCAACTGGACTGGTGAGGCCTCCTGACCAGAGAGCAGATCATGGAGAGATTTGGCCACGAAGTATTGTTTTTAGTTGTGTTCCACCTATGGGTAAAATAAAGAATTTTTGTAGAATACACATTTCACTGTAGACATAAAGTGTTTGGTGGAATGTGTGTTGGTAGCTTTTCAACACCAGTACTGCACTGCCCTAAATGGATTATAGCAAATGAGGCAAGAAAATCAAACTGATTGATCTGTTTATCTTATATTCAGCCATATAGAAGAGTTTCCATACTTAAGAATAAGTCCTTCATGTTTTGACAATACCCAGTAGTTTTACCTGCCTTTCACTACCTGCAAATAGTCTCCTGGAAAAGCTCACGAGCGTTGCATCTTCCTTTTTCAATCTATGCATTTAGCGCCATCCCACTCTGAGCATGCTCCCATCATCCTCCATGATTCACAGGTGGGTTGTTGTGTTCAGGGTAACTAACATACAGCAATGCTTTTCTACCAAACACTGTTCTTTACATGAAGGTCAAAAGTTATTCTCAGTAGACCAGAATAACTTCCACAGGATGTACATGTTCCCTAAAAGTCTAGGCAAAATATGTAACCAAAATAACTTTAGACTCAATTAAAAATTTCATTAATCAACAAAGACGAGACGCCTAAGAGTTCCCTCTGAAAATTTAAAAATAAGTGTACAAAAACCAAGCTAGCAGAGCAAGACAACTGGAGAATTTATTTGCTTCCCAAGTCCCCAAATACCATTATCATCAACTCTCTTTGTAATCAAGTGAAGGTTTCAAGTTTACGATATCTAACCTCTTAATCAACACATTGAGTCCTACTGTCGTCTGGTTGTAAAAACCATGTCATCAACGCGTCACTCCAACCCATGAAGAAGAAACCAGCCAATGGAAGATTGTGACTATCACATTCGGCAACGGAACGGAATGGAAGTGTTGACTTTTATCTTTCTCACGACATCTGTCCTTTTACACAACACTGGCGATGCCAAAATGGAACCTTAATCCCGCCTTTAGGTGTTTTAACCACTGAAAAACTAAAGGTGTTGGATCAATCTGTTTAACTGGTGGGCATTTATCAAACTAGAGAGCAGTTCCTAGTTCCTTACACAGTCATTTTCTCTCTTTTTTTGGGGGGGGGAGGGAGGGTCCGAGGTTGAGCAGAATAGATTACGTGTTTTGAAACTTTCATCTCAACCGGTTCAACTTCCAAAGATCAAACTTTCAGTTTGTACAAACACCTGTGTGGGCGTTTGTGCGTTTTACTACCTTCACTCATGTCTTACAATCAAATTTTATACCCCCTTATCATTTCCGCTCTCTGTTTACACATGGCCAGATGGAGATAACGGGTTTACTGATATCATCTCTCCTTCCTGGCGTGTCTTGTAACCGGTCCAGAAGGGTGGATTCTCCTTACTTGCCATCCCCGGATCTTCTTTCAGTAGCCGAGGTGCCCAGGTCAGCCTCAGACCCCTCTTATAGATAATGTCACATATCCAATTACATTCAGGATGACTCCATTTAATCCTATTGGGAATTTGATTATGACAGTAGGGGGGAGGGGTAATATTTTTCTGTTGTGACTGGAGACAAAGAGGTTAATAATGTTGGCTTAAGATGAGGGATTTTAACTAGATTAAGTCCAGAAAGCCATTGGAGAGAAACTGGTTGCGCTGGCAAAAAAAAAAAAAAAAAACTAAATGAAAGGTAAATATTGGAAAATACTTTATACACAGGATCATGAAAAAAATATTTACGTCCACTAAACTCATTACAACCAAAACCATATTGGGATGGAATTGTATAAAATGTGCATCAAGAAGTAGAAATGCAAGGATACAAATACAGCTGCAAACATGTTGGACCACGACTACTATCTTTGCATATCGTAGACTGAGGTGTTTCGTCTTTGGGAAACATCTCAACATCTCAGTCTAAGTCAGAATGCGTTGTGGGATATTAATTTAAGGTCTTGTCAGAAATTCCTAATCAGATTTAGATTTGGATTTTTACTGGGCCATTCAAACACATGAATATTAAATGCATTGTAGCTCTGGATTTCTGCCCCAGGGTGACCAAGAACCATCCACTGGTAACCCTACCAGACTCACTGATATTTCCTTAATAAAGAAATACTCCTTCATTGTGTGAAACAATGCACCCATCTAAGTCAGAAACGGTGACATCTCACTCTCCAAACCGCCACAGCTGCATACATATACAGTAGTAGAAGCCAAACATGAAAGGTTTTGCTTCTGAAAGGAGGTGGCAGATTCATTTCTCCCAGAGTCCTTTGGGGATTATCTAAACAGTGGGAGGGGAGTTGGATGTGTGTACCAAGTTCTGTTCTAAACCCCCCCCCACCTCTTCTCCAAAAAAAACCCAGCAGCATTGTTACGAGCGTGTGCGTACACTCCGTGTTTTACGCCCCAGCAGCGAGTTGCAACAATGCACCTATCAAATGCATGTCACCTTTTCTCTAAACGTCCCGATACGTGTCACTTTATCCGAACTGCTGGGGCGGCTCCTGCAGATGCTGAAGAGCGATAGCAGGCTCGACCTGCCGTAAAACACACACTACTCCCAAGTCCTCGGAGTAAGAATATCTAGTCTATCAACACAGACTTTTGCCCGCATAGACATAGAGGCATGCGAAGAATGAGGCTTTGACAGACAGACAGACAGAGACACACAGACGGCCTCTGGTTGATATCAGATATATGGCGATGAAGCCTGTAGATAAGGTGTGGCATTTCTGGCTGGATGTGGAACAAAGTCTTGCTAAATTCCAATCAGGCTGCAGGGACCGATCAGAACAATTTGTGATGAAAATTAGAGGCTCCCTATGGATTTTTAATCTTAGAAGAATACAGTTTGATTCTTTTATATTGTGTCGCTCCAGATCACCTGACTCAAATTCAATGGATCATTGAATGCCAGCTGCTAAAAAGCAACTAATCCTGATAAAACGTGGCAACAGTAAGGAGGCAACAGTAATGCTCTCTCAACAAAACAAGACGGAAAAAAAACAAAACAAAGAAAACACCATGGGCAGAACAAGGTTCAGTATGAGCGGTCATTGTTTTTTGGGTGTTGAAAAAACAGAAAGACGACTGATGAAAAAAAAAAACAGAAGAACTGGGCAAGGTATGTTTTCTATAAAGATAAATATATAAAAAAAAGACATTAAAACTACTGCTGGCAATAGCTAATTAATGCACAAATAGAGAGAAGAAAGAGTAAAAGCACAGTAAAAAGTGGTGGGTACTGCATGTCCTCCAGCAGCCTAAACCAAATGGAGCCAATTATGCAGTTTTGCAGCTTGTATACAAGGATTTTCGGGGTTTTTTAACTGCACAACTTGGCAATCTCACAGTTCACAAGCAGGTTTTAGTTGAGCCGAGCCAAAACTGAGACCAGGACATCTTATCTGCAACTTCGGTCTGAAACAAAGTGTAATTCAAAAAGCCAAAACAAACTAAATATGTCTTTACTCATCACTCAAATTGTGACATTTTTAGCAAGAAACATCAAGGATCTACAGACATTACGGATTCTTAAAAAGGTGCTGTAAAAGGAAATCCAATATGTCATTTGTGTTTTCTAGAATCTGCCACCTCCGGTTGGCTTGTAATAAACATGATTAGATAAGTGCTTCATAAAAAATCTGCTCATGCTTTTTATCCTCAGATCTACACACCGTTTTAATCAGAGTATCATTCCTGATAAAAGGAAACCTTAGTCATGTTAAATCCAAATGGCCCCTAAACCACCAGTGACAAAGTAGAAGCAAAGGTCACGTAGTGGCTCCTTTGCTTCTACTTTGTATTGTCTTGTATTGATTCCCTTATCAATACAAGAAAGATGAAAGAAGTAGTGACTCTGACATGAAGAAAAAAACAAACAAACACATTTTGCCCTCACCGCCCACGTTTAGATTTATTTGCCGGCTTCCGGAGGTACTTTGGTCTTTGAGATCAAAACACGTCAGGCCGTCATCTGAAGGAAGGTTACAACACCATATCGGAGTTACGTTTTTGTTTTTATTGAACACTTTGAGCTGTGACACTTCAGGGACAGCTGCGGCCTTCAACTCGGGACTGCAGAGGCACTCCCTAACGTGTTCACGCTCTCGGTGTATCCGTCTCTGGATCCGCGGCGTTCAGCCTGCGGCCACATGGCGCACAGATTGAAATATGTATTACGATATACTTCAAATTCAAAAAGGAAGAATTCAGGTGAATCCCCTCCCTGTATTTTATCTTCTCCCTCTCTTCTCCACTCTGCTGCTCTTCGTCTCCCTGGAGCAAAGGGGACAGCTGCTTATGCCTGATAAACGCCTGGCATTTGGCACGGCGAGAGATGGGAGACGGGGAGCAAAGAGGAATTTAAAAAAAAAGAAAAGGCAAGGAGTGCGGCACATCGATCGAAACAAGGAGGTAGTGAGGATTAAAGAGCGAGGTTTTTTTTTCTTTCTTTCTTTCTTGGCAGTAACCGCCACGAGAAGCAGAAAGGAGGGAGGGGAGACGATGAGGTCTAATCGTGACCTAGATTCCTAGACGCCCAGACATAATGGCCGGGCCCTTACCCCATGTGAACCCCCCTCTCTCTCCCGTGAACTCCACCTCAGTCAAAACAATAACAGAGAAATGAGGGAGCCGTTGGAGGAGACGAGGGGGCCCCAGTTTGGGGTCGATTCCAACCCACCGACCCTCAGATCTCCTCCGCACATACACAGCGCTCGGCCGCCCTGTCATTAACTCCCAGCAGCTGTTGGGACCCAAACTTCTGGAAATTCCTGGAAAGACGACTACTCGAGGAACGCTGGGCCAAATGTTTGAATTAGCTACTACTGGGTGTGTCGAAGTTCATTCGGTTCTGCAGCGTCTCCTTTTCCAGGAGGAGAAGAGGCCTCCAGGTAATAGACGGTACAAAGTGTGGCTACAAAATGTGGTTTCACTCACAATTTAGGTAAATCTAAAAGGCGGACATTTCTGTCAAATCAGTGAAACTCACTTTGGATGTTCTTTTTTCTTCATTTTCACAACTTTCATTTGAAGGTTAGAGCTTTTATTAATATATATAGATCTTAAAGGCAGTTGAAAATGTAGGGGAAAAATTTGCAGAAAAGTGATGATTTTGCATCTGGAATGCGAAATTCTGTCCTCGACACATTAAAGTGAAAGTACATAAAACAAATACATATTTGTTGAAACTGTCACTATGTCGTGACAATACGGGAATCTGCAGCAAATTCAGATCCTCTGCCTTTTCTAGAAACTAGAAATGACCAATCAGAGCCAGGAGGAGGGTCTTAACGCTGCCAATCTACATGTGTATTTTGCAGCCAATTTCCCCACACTCCTCAAGTTCTTCCTGATAGCAGAGACTAGTTAGCATAGCCACCGATCACAGCAGATAAACAGTTGTTTCTCCCCCATTAGAACAGAGCAGTCCATACAGGAGAAAGATTGACAGCACTGAGATGCTCCTCCTGGCACTAACTGGTTATTTTTGACCGCTCCCGGTCAAAAACAACATACGGTGGCATTTAAATGCATTCTGTGGTGAGAATCCAACTGTGACCACCTATAATTTGAAACACTAGAAATGTGGCAGCTTTCAGATATTCTCCAGTTTGCAATTCATTAGCTGTGCTTTTATAAAAAAAAATTTAAATAAGCATTCAACTTTGCTACATTTATATTTTACAAGTTCATGTTGACCAATTGAGTCATGTGCTACAAGGGACATTTTCCTTCGTGACTATGCATGTTTGTTCATTTCCCTCCAAGTTCGCTCTCTAAATTTATTCAAAATCCAGATTGCTTATCTGTGTGTGAAGAGCAAAGTTTTGCCTGCGTCTGGTTTTGTTTCACCTCTCTGTGTACTTGTTGTCGTCTCCATCTTATCTTGTACCTGCCGCGGCGCTGGCGGTGTCAGATCCAGACAGTTTGATCGGCGATGTCTAACTGGGACAAAACGCGTGACCCCGAGGCTGTCGCTGGGATTTATCTTACTGTCCCTGTTAGAGATATAAATACACACTCAGTGCAACACATTAAATAACCATTTTAGAGCTTTGCTTTTTGTTATAGAATTAGCTCTTTAAAATTTAGGTTTAAGGTATAAATATATCAAACAGAACTCAAGAAGAAAAAACATGTTAAAAGCAGATAGGTTTAAACTACTTCAGTAAAAGTAGTCTTTATACATCAAACCACTTACCATCATGTTCTCGGTTCTAAGGTCTACATAAAGGTTGTATGGAAGACAATTTGTGTCAAGCTAAAGGCTCTCAGACTGCAGCATGTCCCATAATTGAAGAAACAGCCACGTTAATCTCAACACTTCAGAACCGTGTTGTTCAAACGACTAATTGCAGTTTACAAATGGCTTGAAACAGATGGGATATGGGCAGATCACAGAGATATCTGAGAACCCAGAGTCAGCGGGTTGATTTGAGTTAAACAGAGTTTAGTTGGGGAGTTAGTGAGTGCAAGCGTGGGAGGTTTGTGGGTTCACTGTGCAGCGAAAAAGAAGGAAAAAAAAAGAAGCATTGTGGGAAAGGGAGGCTCATCCCATAGCCACCAGCGACAGTGACCAGCCATTGGATGTGCAAACTGCAATCATTTCAAATAGATGCTGTGCATCCATAATAAGCATTTTGCACTCACACAAAGTGACAATTTGCACGTAAATACCACCGCTGGACAATATGGTGGTCTATTTTTATTTCTGGCTTCACAAGGGAAAGGCTGAATTGTTGGGGGAAAAAAAACAAAAAAAGATGGATAACTAGGGAGAGAGGAGCTTTATCGCTCCATAGACTTTCAAATTCAAGTCAGGTTGAAAAATAAAAAGGTAAGCAGTACAGAAATTGTGCTCCAACTTGATCAAGACACTATGCTTTTATATATACTCCCAAGAGACTGGCTATTAGAAAGTACAGGCGACTAATAAATAGAGGGAAGAGAGGAGGGAAACAGTTCAGCTGGCTTGTACTGTGAGAACATACAATTACCCTGCAGCTCATGTGTTCACCGAAGGCTCAGGGATTGTTGGTGTGCTCCAAAACAGTCCAATCCTCCCAGTCAGATGGCGCAACAGCTCTAAATCTGGCTAAAAAGCAACTAATATAACCTAAGTGCTAAATATAACACAATACAGCTACGATATAAATAATCCACTTCCTCTCTTTGTTCTATGGAGAGAAGAGGAGCGACTGAAGAGCGTGGGAGACGGAAAGGAAACGTGGGGCGGGATTGCATTAAATAAATTGGAGAGAAAGACTGTGGTCGGTCAAAAACAAAGAGTGTCGGAGTTCTGACACACACACACGCGCGCACACACACACACACACACTCACTCTCACAGCATAATGATGTGGTCCTGCCATGGAGGAGAGGAATGTGACAACTTTCCCTGCGACAAAGAGACAAGTAGCTTGAGGCCAACGAGGCCAAGCGGACACTTTAATTACACGCAACAAAGTAATGACAGAGCCAGGCAGACTTGATGTTTGTTTGCTCAGGAGACAATATGATTGTCTGTACAGACTATTTGTGGTGTAAGGAGGAGAAGAGAAAAATAAGTATTGTTGTTGGTGCAAAAATAAAAAATGTAATCATTTCTATCCATTCACGTCAAAGCGTGATGAAGCCAGCAAACATCAGGAAGTCAGATGATATTATAGTTTGCCCACCCGTTTGAAAATAAGCCGCTTGGTGACAAATGTAGCTCGGGAATTAAAAAGAAAAAAATCAAGCAGGTCTAAAAATATGATTCCGCTGACTGCTTTGGGTCTTAACAGCAGTCTTTGGAGTGGCACTTGAAAGCAATCCACTCTTTGCTAAACTGGGCCACCGATCGAAAATGCCAAAACTCATTGCATGTTTGGAAACTAAGGTTTTCCTTTCTGTAAATGAGGAAAGGAGGAAAAAAAAAGAAATTTGGCTTTGATCTACTTGGGCCCACGCTTGGAAGCCACTCAGGTCTATGACATGGCTTGAGATGGGGTTAAAGTATACTCTGTCATTACAGAGCTGCAGCTTGCATGGGCCGCTATTTCTGAAACAGAGGCTGGTTGGTCGTATAGTCGATGATAAATAACTGGATGCAGATTGTTCCCTTTTTTTGTAGATGAAATGGGCACTTTGTAAATAAGGGCCTGGTCAGTACTCACAAAAGTGTTATTTGAAAAATGTTTCTTACCAATTGAAAGGACATTTCCATCGGCAAATGTCTATAACAGCAGTCAGAAAAAGACTAATTTTTTTCCTCACTGACATTAAATGAGGCTAAACTAAATAATGAGAGAGAATTGTTTAGATGTCTTTTATGTTACTTTCTTCAAAGTCTACAAACACTTCCAAAGCCTTTTGAAGTCTGAAATTCCTCATGATGATGCCATGTGGTTTTGAACATTGCTGGCTGGTTCATTCACCACAGATGAGTTGAATGTAGGTACATGTTGCCGTTTAGCAAATCAAAATCCTTTTTGATTATGCTAACTGACGTACAAAAGATGTATATCATTTCTACACATTCTTTTTGTCCTTTGGAAATGCGAGGGAGCTGAGAACACATATGAAAGCTAGCAAAGAGCGATGATGCCATGTCTGACAGAGTGACCTCAATGCTTAACACGATAAAAAGTCTCCAGCTTGGCTACAAGTTCATAAAGTTAACATTTCTATGGTATGTTTAGCTGGGCACTAAAAAAGGAGCGAGACAGAAGACATTTATAAGTGCAAGAGCTAGGAGACTTAACAAACAAGCACCTTACAAGGTGATTTAAAAGTTATCTGTGGCAAACCCAGTAAAGGTTGTGATAAAACCTGTCACTTTAAACAGAAAAACCCTGGGACCATTCAGCGTAGAGGTTACATTTTCTGCTCCACTTCTAACCTTCATTATTGCTCAGATGGCCACAGACGTCAGCCCTCCCATTTTTCAAAGCAATTTCGTCACCAGAATATTTTGTGCTAAAACTCAAGATTTTCCCCAGAATCTTGATAAGCCTGGTGGTTGGATGCTAGGGTAGTCATTCATCCAGCGGCCCGTCGTGTTTTTGAATTAAAAGATGTTTAAAGTTTACAAGAAATTTGCAAATATCACTTGATAATCATGCGTTACTGAAAGATTAGACGATTACTACCTGAACACCAACTATAAATGTTGGTGTTCAGGTAGTAATCTGAACACCAACATTTAAAAATGTTAACATTTTAAAAAGACTTAAAGAAATAAGCAATGCTTAGCCTGGTGGGGGCACAAGTAAAGCCTGGTGGCCCGTCAGCCTCATAATACACTGAGAGAAAACCTCCATTGATAAGTGAGTCTTGCACAGTAATTTTGAAAATGCTTGTCTTCCCTTTGAACCTGTGTCAGTGTCTAAGTTAGTTCTCTTAAAACATGTTTTGCCTTAAAAGATCCCCTCAAGCTAATGCTACTTGTGGTGCTTATAAAAGAGTCTTAAAAGTCTTAACTCTGGAGTTACTTTTCTTCAGACGAGCCAAGATTTGTGTCGCTGTGAATTAATAAATCCCAACACCAGTTCTGGTTGCAGGAAATCCAACCATACGTCCAAATACACATTCATTTTCTTTACATTAAAGCTTAAGTTTTGGAGTGGCCTAGTTCTATGTCCAGAATTAAATTGAGGACATCTAAAGACTTAGATGCATGGGGTTATCTAAATAGGACAGTGAGCAAGAGTTGTCCTCACAGTCTGAATAGTTTGGAAAACTTTGGCAAGGTACAGTGCACAAGTATTGCCAAATAAAAATTACTATTTAGACTTCTGAGTAGTAAAATAAACTCAAAAAGCATTTTTTTCCCTCTTCATTTATTTTATATAAATAAATGAGATAAATGTCCTACGAAATGAAGCCTATGAGCAAAGGGGGTCCTCATATGTTGCTGTCAAGTCAGTTTTTGCCCCATCTCTTAAGCACACACACACACACACACACACACGCACGCGCACGCACACACACACACACACACACACACACGAACACCCTAAATAAAGCTGTATGCACACAGATTTGCTTTGACAGCCACTGATTGACGGCCAGCAACAGGTGCAGCTGGCTGATGGAGGGAAATATGTACATGTGTGTTTGCTCATATGAAATAGAAAACTGGTCCGCTCTTTAACCACTGGATGCATGGAGCCACAGTAATGTGCCTCTTCCTCAACCCTTACATTAGCAGCTTTATATCGGGCGCTGAGGGGGGAATCACTCGTCTGGCATGCAGGAGCGCGGGGGGGGGGGGGGGGGGGGCGGGGGGGGGGGCGGGGGGGGGGCCGGCGCGCCGCCGCCCGGGGGGGGC
>CAEGAF010060455.1:0-13311 GCA_903067075.1 Micropoecilia bifurca
TAAGCCTGATGACCTGGTGAAGCAAGCAGTGAGTGAACAAGGTGACAGTTGGATGTTACGATACTTGCAGATGAATATCGATGTTTTTCAAGGAAAGAAAATATCGATATATATATCGTGATATCGATATTACTATACAGCCCTAGTATAAAAGTGCATTGCAAAACACAAAATCTCACCAAGTACTTTTAGTCTAGTTTCTGGTGCAAATATATTAGGGTGAGTTCACACTGCAGCCTGAAGTGACTCAATTCCGATTTTTTGGGCAATTCCGATGTTTTTGCCAGGCTGTTCACACAGCCAGTAAATGGTCCTGTATGTGTTCTGCAGTGTAAACGGGCAAACGACCTGAAAGTGTCCCACATGCGCAGTAGAGGGCGCATGCGGGAACACTGAGAACATCGTTCTCAGTGTTCTACCAACCGCCATAAAAGAAGAAGAAGAAGAGCTCAGTGTTTGAGGAAGTAAACATGGAGGCTAACGGTGGAGCTTAGCTTACATATTTGAAGTTGTTGTCCAACTGGAGCAACATATTAACAACTTAATCCTCATATAGTCGTCATGGTTGTTGTTTTTCTTCCCACTTGCACGTATCAGGACACAGAATAGTGAGATTTGTTGAGAATCGGTGATGTTCAGTTCGAATGAATGAGACCTGGACGTTATGGTCGCATTTGAATCGAATACTTATCAGATATGGATCACATTCGAAAAAGAATCCGACCTGAGCTGTTCACACTGCCATGAAAAGATCGGATACAGGTTGCATTATGTCAAAAAATCAGGATTGGGTCACTTCAGGCTGCAGTGTGAACGCAGCCTTAGTGAACTTGAAGACAAACCAACTTACAAGTACATTTTTTAGCAAGATATAAAGGCTGGTTTTAAGAAACGAATTCCTTAATATTGATGAAGAAGTACTAGCTCCTTTAGCAGAAACTTATGTCACTATCAACAGGTGCTTTGCCGTTACCTAGCAACCTCATCCACGCCCAGGACGTTGCCTAGCAACCCAGTTCTAGTTCCACCAGCAGATTATCTCACTTGTGACAAAACATTTTTCCTTTGTTATAGGTAAATTTATCTGCCAAGGGAGCAAGGACTTTTTTTTATAAACCTCTATTTCAGGGAAGTCAAACTCATTTTAATTTTGCGTCGTATCAAAAATCTGAATGTTCTTAAAAAGCCGGTTGTGCCAGAATGTATTGATAAAACCCATTAAAGTGGTAAAAATATCAATAAATAGCAGCTTGTTTCAGCATGTTTCTTTTTTCCCAAATCAAAATCACATATTTTATGATGCTAATTTAGAAATATTTGTAAGGAATTTTCTTTATGATATTCGCTCGAATGTTTGATGTTAAATGTGACTTTTATCAATCGCTGTAATGGTCACAGATATAACTTGACATCAAGCAGTCACTTGCATACAAAGTTTTTGGCCAATTTTGAGAATAATGTCAGTAAAATCGGGAAAAGAAAATGGGGGGATCCATTGATTTTTGTGTGAATTTTACGGATTTGTGAAAAACTGGAGGAACTTATTGATGTAATTTGGAGTCTTGAGGGCCACATAAAACTCTACAGCGGCCCAGATTTTGCCCCCGGGCCTTGAGTTTGACATATGTGCCCCATTTCTTGCTGAAAAGTTACTTCTACGTTATTTTCTCTAATCACATTTACTTGTATATGTGCACTAGAATTTTTGATCAAAAGTACTTGATTTTGTGTTTTTGCAGTGCGTCAGGCTCGGTGGTGACATTTTTCGGCTTGTTTTCTCTCCTGGTTCGGCTTATTAAATTCACATTTTGTCACCTTCAGAAACCCTGTAAAGGACCTCCCAGCTTTTATCCCAAGTTTCCCTCTAATGGCGCTAACAAGCTTAGGAGTGCCAGACAAATGGAAACGTATCATGACCTCACATTTGCTGCACAAAGTACCGCATGTGGGCATCGCAGCACACGGGATTGAGGGTCAGGCCTCTTGAGCCAGGCAGCAAGGCAGAAGTACGAACCCCTCTGAGAGTTACAGTAAGCCGTATGAATGGAGATGTTTGGGTTTGATGCAGCCTGCAGGATGAACTCAGCGGGTCTCAGGGGTCCGTCACACTTTTTATTGACCCGGATGACAAAAGCAGATGGTAAAACCCCTTTTAGCTGCAGCTGCTTTTGAAATGACACAGTGCAGGGGCAACACAGTGGATGGATGCTAAGCTATCGGTGAATGCCAGTGTTGAATTAACACCCAATAGTGTCTATATGTTTCCAAGTCAGCTGGTGTTAAATTCAACACTACAGAGTCACATTAACATTTACAACGGTGTTAGTGTTCAAATATATTAAAAGTAACACCAATGTAGTGTTGATCACAAAACACAATGTGGTGTTAAAAAAGTAAATAATTGACCCTACAAGTTGTTGATATCAAATTAAATTCAGTGGAAAATATTCAAAACAAATACAAAGAAATGGAAAGTTTAACTTTTCTTAAACCCATTTCAGTATATAGACCAATGTTAATTTAACAATAAAATGGGTGTCAAACTTCTAACACTTTCAAAAGTGTTACTTTAACACCAGCTGACTTGGACACATATAGACATTTTTGGGTCTTAATTCAACACCGGCATTTTCACTGTGTGCTATGGTTTAGGAATATAATCTGTCTTTCTCATACCAAATTGGATTTTAATAAAATATTTTTTGGTAAACATTTTTCATAAAAAAATTTATAAAAACGTTTATTTGATTAAAACTTGTTTTGTAAAAGCTTTTCATTTAAAAACATACTTTTTTTCCTTCTAAAAGTTTTTTTTAGTATTTTTTATTTACTAAAAAAATAATAAATTATAGAACATATTTTCACAAAGTGGTTCTTATTTCGATATTTTTTTTATCTGAGTTGTGTGGTGGTGTCTTCTGGTCACAATGTTTTTATTTGAATGCAGGAATATATTAGAGCATCTCAATGAGTCGACTTTTATTTTGGTAAATCACTGGAGCTGAAATTAAATATGCCTTGGTTACTTTTTATTTTCTGCAATTTTTATAATTTCTTCTTTGCATCAAACATAATTTTAGTTTAATCATTTATCTACCTGTCTCATGAAGCACTTTGCTCAGCTGAGGCTGTTGTAAATGTAAAATGTAAATCAAATTTGACTTGATTTGGGAATAAACACTCAATGTTACCAGAAGATCATCTTAAATTATGATGCTAGTCATTTTAATGAAAGACAAAAAGGTTTGATAACGTCTGATATGTTCAGTCAATGTGGTTATTTGTTCAAAACAGATTTGTTTGGTCCAGAGTTTCAATATTACTCATAATTAATTGATGCCCATATGTTTAAAATAGTGGGTTGTTAAAGATTTATTATTATATTATCTGTGAAATTCCCTTTATGCTCGACGTTTCTCACTTTATCTGCTGTTTTTCATGGAAAGTTCTCATAACTATATTTTTGTAGTATGAGTTTATTCTCATAACTAAAAAAATAGTTTAATTATAATTAATTAATTTAATTAATAGGACTCTAATCCTTCATTGTTGAGTTAATGTGACAAACTCTACATCTTATGGTTTACTCCTAATCAGCAGGAACATTAGCAGCAGTGTAAATATATTTTCTCTTGTTTCGGAACCACAGTCCTGTGGGAATCATTTCATCTCATTTCTGTTCTTCTGCCTGTTTAAACAGATTTTTATAGCTATAAATTATATGTATTTCCTTACTACTTCATGACTGCATAGACTCTTATTGATTTATGTTGAAAATAATTTTCCTTGAATTTTGTCTGATTTGAGTATGAGGTGCTAAATGGTTTTTGGTAATTGTAACTGTTCTGCATTTATTTATTTGTTTCATAGTTTTCCGTGAGGGCAGAAAAGTTTTTTAATACTTGGAGGGAAAACACTTACACCAATCAATGAGTGAATTTGGCAGATTATTTATCCTGTGCAGCTGTTTTTTTTTCTCAAACTATTAAAAATCTCTATGGATTCATTAGCTCTTTGTTTCTGTTAGTCTTTGTTTGGTTCACATCTTTTTTTGTAGACGTCTGTAAATTACTAAAGCAAATACAAATATGAAGATGTTGTTTTTTAATCAACAAAGAATTCGTCTAAAAGGCTTGCGGTCATTTAAAATGTCCAGTACTTGGCTGTGTTTTGGAGTCTGCTGGGGTTTGTTTTGAGTCTGTTTGTTTTCATACTTTCACTGGAATATCGTCATTGTTTTGGCTGCTGTCTTGTGTTTGGTCCTGCCAGAGCTAATGCTCAAGTTTCTTCTGTAAAAGCTCTGCAAATGTGTTTTGTCTTTTAAATGCTTTACTCTCCAGACACTAATAGCATATTTTGATTTTAAAGATTTTTCTTTTGTGAAACTGTCGATAGTTAAATGAGCATGTAACCAAACAGAGTACCGGTAATAATGTGACATCTGACCTCAACAGTGATTTTAGATTTTCTTTTAATCATTTTACCTGTTTTTTTTTTCATTTAGATTAAATCTTTTTTGTATGGACTCCTTCAATATATTATTGTTTTTTATCGGGAAATTTCGTGCATGCGCACAACGCCAGAGCTGCGTAGCTGCATTAGAAAAACTCCGTAAACTAAATGAAACCTGGAGATGTTGGTATTATTAATTTATTGCATTTAGACACATCAAAGGGAAAAAATTACGCAGCAAAACCGTTAAAGAACAACTCAAACCCCAATTTTTCTCTCTCTATGGGTTTGTTCACACTGTAGCCTGAAGTGACTCAATTCATATTTTTTGGCAATTCTGATTTTTTTTGCCGGCTCGTTCACACTGCCAGTAAATGGACCTGTATGTGTTCTGCAGTGTAAATGGGCAAACGACCTGAAAGTGTCCCGCATGCGCAGTAGAGGGCGCTATAGCGTCAGCGTTCTCAGTGTTCTGCCAACCGCCATAAAAAGAAGAGGAGCTCAGTGTTTGAGGAAGTAAACATGGAGGCTAATGGTGGAGCTTAGCTTACGTATTTGAAGTTGTTGTCCAACCGGAGCAACATATTAACAACTTAATTCTCATATAGTCATCATGGTTGTTGTTTTTGCGCATATCAGGACACAGAATAGTGAGATTTGTTGAGAATGTTCGGATGAATGAGACCTGGACGTTATGGTCGCATTTGAATTGGATACGTATCGGATATGAGTCACATTCTAAAAAGAATCTGACCTGAGCTGTTCACACTGCCATGAAAAGATCAGATACAGGTTGCATTACGTCAAAAACATCAGAATTGGGTCATTCAGGCTGCAGTGTGAACGCAGCCTCTAGTTTATCTGTGCAACATACAGACTTGTTGCCATAGCAACTAACAACAATGCTACTCTACATATCAGGATTCAACACCAAAAACAATATAAGCTCTCCAACATTTCCCACACAGAGAACAAAACATTCAGTCTGTTACAGTTTTATGTTTTTGATAGGCTTGATGTTTATTTTGAGATTATTAAGTGATCGTTGTGCTGGATTATCTGCCGCTGCTACTAGCTGAGCTAATGCTTGGTTAGCTAATTTAAACACCTGCACTACTGATGATCTGTCAGAGTTGATGTTTAGGTCTCCATTTTTTTTTTATTTTGTAGCTGAACGTAAAAACGATAAATTCTACATCACAGCTGCATGTTGGGTGGTCAAAGTCAATCATAAGCTTTTCGTCATTGTTTGTTTTCTTAATTAAAACTTTTTCCTGACCTTATCTAGTTGTCATAGTATTGATAATTAGTGGCAAACCACTGAGTCCCCTTTTCTTTTATATATCAAGCATATATTTAAGCTTTAGCACATTATCTTGATAACTTAACAGCTAAAATCAATGCTAGTCATTGTTAGCAAGCAGCTTTTTGCAGAGAGATGGAGATCCTGATGTCACACTGGAAACGGTTCTAAACATTTACCTGGTTTACTCGGTTTGTTTATTTCAGTGAAAACTTTCACTGGAAGTCTTAAGATGGACACAACAAAGACAGAAAACATTCAATTACATTTAAAGATCTAAATTAAAAAGAACAGTATTCTTTTTAATTGTTGAAATTTCTCCCAGCTGAAATCCTTCTCTTTATTTCTGATTTAATTTTTAAAATAAAGAACTCGCTTTTGTTGGTGCCTTAGTTTGAGAACATTTAGTTCCCACTGAACCCACAATTTTAGCTCGTTTTCTTTTTTTTCCAATCGCCTAAAATCTGTATTTAATTAAAGGTTTCTCTTAAGTAGTTTCCTACTAATTGACCTTGAAGACTACAGATTTAAAATGCATCACACTCTTGTGATGTGTGACCATGAACTAATCTGCCTTTGGTCCACACTAGGTTGCTATTTTTAACAGGCATTTTTTAGGTGAGCTTGTCGAGGTCATTGCTTTTTAATCCAACATTGAACCAGCTGGAATTGAGCTGGTATGCAGTGGATTAACTTTGAGAATTAAGGGCTTGTTGCTGCAGAAGAGTTAGAGATTAAAGTGTTACAAACATGGCCCAAATTATAACAAAAAACATTAGATTACTGCGGATTATGACTCATTTGATTATGTATTAACTACAAGCACACAATGATACTTTAATTAGTTTGAAATGTCAAAGTATTAAGCATGTTATAGACAGAAAAGAATTCTGCCCAAAATAAATCCAGAATTTTTGTATTAATCTCAATAATTTTCTAGAAAAAAACAAGAAAATTTCTGAGATTCAAAAGTAAAAACATCGGAAGTCGGCTTCTTTTAGATGTGATTTTCATTGCAAAAAGAAAAATTTATTGGCATTATAGCAAATTAATGAGCTACATCATTACATTCTGGCCCTTTAAGAGCATTCAGAATTTTGATGTGGCCCAAAATGAAAATTAATTTCACTCCTCTGAGATCAATAATATGTCTAATAATATAATGCTAAGAAAAGCAATGTTATGATTGTTAGAAGTAGGGCAGATAAGCATCTGATAACCCCTGACTTCTCTTTATCTGGCATTGTCCTCAACAGATGCAATGAAATTAAATATTTGGGACATTACTGATGACCTGTCTGATGATTGTGACATTCATAGGCAGTATTGTATGATGTATGCACCAGCTAATACTTTGGTCAGAAAGTTTAGTATGTGTTCATCCTGTGTGCAGATAGACCTCTTTTTAAAGCTTTTTGTACTTCACTTTACTCAGCCCATCTGTGGCGAAGATACAACAAAAGTATCCTGCAGAAACTTTATGTGGCCTAATGATGGCATGAGGCTCCTACTGCCTAGATGGAGCAGAGCTGACCACATGTTTGGACATGATGCTGTTCCCACATGTGCAGCTGTGCTCAGGAATCTCATGTATAGATGTATGTGTAGATTTTCTGTGTCATGCAATAATATAATTGCAATTTTAGTAAATCCTGTTTTTAGTACAGTGAGATTTTCTCAAGATTGTGGAATCATTGGTGTCATCATTTATTTGTGACTCAGTGAATATGTCATGTTTTTTTTATTTATTTTTTATTTTATTTTTATTTTATTATTTTTCTCTTATTTTGTTTTTAACTTTTTTATTATGGACCTTTTTGGTCTGGAATAAAGATTGATTGATTGATTCAGCAGTTTCACTGAACTCCAATCCAGAACCGCACAGCATTCTGGGAGATGTAGGCAGAGGAAACACGAGCTGCTGAACCCCTCAACTCACTCACTCTGTGGTTACCTAGCAACTCATTCATTCTTTGGTTAACCAGCAAATTATTTATTCTTCGGTTACCTAGCAACTCATTCATCCTTTGGTTACCTAGCAACAGCCTGTTGAGTAACTGGTGCAGCAGCAGTTTAAGGTTTATGGCTACCAGTTCCTTGTAACTGCTTAAAAATAAGACATGCCTGCAGGATCTTCTTTTTTTATGTGGTATGTTTTATTGGAAAAATGTTCTGCCTGTAAACTAGACTTTACCAAAAACAGTTAGCAAATTTTAAAATGTCAAAAACGTTTGAGGAGAAAATAGTTGTTTCAAAAGCTGCACATAGTTTCTAATCTACCAGAAAATGCTCTTTGGGTGTAATTGTGTAATTATTTTGGACATTGAGTAATATTTTGTCCAAGCTGAGGTTCTGTCTATAAATCAGTGATGACTGGAAATGGCTGTAGTTTTTTACCTTTAAGCTTTTTGCATGTATTCGTGTAATGGATTTGTTTCTATAAGCATGAAATCCCTAGTAGATTAAACTGCTAGCATGAAATGAACCTTCAAGTGTATTATTGCAACAACACAAAATATTACTAAGTATTTTTGGTCTAGTTTTTAGTGCAAATATCATAGTTTTGTTTTATTTTAAGTGTACTAACTTACAAGTAACTTTTCAAGAATATATAAAAGCTTGTTTTAAGTTAATTCTTGAATATTGATAAAGTACTAGTTACATTGGCAGATTATTTAACATATCAAGACATTTTTCCCAGTTTATAAGTGAAATAATATGCAAAAGAATTTTGCATCAATTAAAAAAAAACAATTTTCATAAAATAAGCTCCTATATCTTGCTGAAAAGTTACTTTGTTACATTTGTCTCATAAACTGCACCAAAAATACTTGGTAAGATTTTGTTTTAGCTGTGTGAGAAGAAGCAGAATTAGAAATGAGTTGATCAACTTCTGCTTTTTTTACTGATCACATATTCATTCAGTTTCTCAACCCTGATGAATAAATCAAACCTGATATTCAGACAAAAGAAGAAAGCATATTTTAATTTTGTCCAACAGTGAAGAACCAATCTGAGTTCATTCTGCTGTGACTGTGATAATTGTTGTGCTTTAAATTATTTTCTGCGATCTGCTTTCTGAACTTCTGCTTGGCTTCACTGCTTTAATTAAGTTACACAACTGCTGCTCTGTTTGGTTGCATTGATTTCTCTGATGGAAAAGCTGCTCTGCAACTGCAGCTCAAGGTCTTTTGGCAGCAATTACTTGTGTGCCTATTCAATTTCCCCACAAATTAATATTTTTTTAGATGAATGGTGTCAAACTCGCCTTGAATTTGGGCCACATCTAAAATCTGAATGTTCTTAAAGGGCCGGTTGTGCCAGAATGTATCGATAAAACCCATTAAATTGATAAAAATATTAATAAATAGCCGTTTCAACATTCAATAAGTGTTTCTTAAAAAAATATTGAAAATCTTTTCACATTGATCAGTCCATCTATGATTTAGATTCTTTTTTTTTTGCAATCAAAATGACAGATTTTGTGTTGCTAATTTAGAAATATTTGAAAGGAATCTTTACAATATTTTCACTAATCTATAATGATAAACGCGATTTTTATTAATCGCCGTTTTGGTCACAGATATAAGTATAGCTGAGGCAGCAGTCACTTAAATCCAAAGTTTTTGGCCGATTTTGAGAAAACTGGAGAGAATTATTGATGCAATTTGGAGGCTAGAGGGCCACATAAACTGCTATGGTGTGCCAGATTTGGCCCCCGGGCCTCGAGTTTGACACATATATGCATTAGATGAACTCTTTATATTTCTCACAGGAAAAACTGTCTACCAGATAGAATAATATAAAGTATTTTTTTGTTTTTAAATGACCATTGGTCCTGCCAAGTTGCTCTGTATTGTCTCCTGTTTAATGAAAACGAGGAAAGCTGATGTTTTTGTGTCATTTGGTGATGCTGCGCTTTAATTAAGGCTCCCAGCATCCATATTGAGAAGTAATCCTGCGGTCACGGGTTTGTTTGGACCAGTGTGATTCCCACTGTGGATAGTAAATCTGTCCTAGAAGTTAATCATATGATCAACTTCCCACCCCAGAGGCCGTCTGTGTCTGTTGAGGCTCCAGGGTGTTGATGGAGATCTTGTCTGTCTGTGGTTTATATGTGAAGCTTTGCTGTGAATAAATGGGTGGAAAATGTTAGTTATTATTTTAACATACAGTTTTTAAGGGTGACTGAAAATTACTCTGCTTCAGTCGCACAGTAAAAATGCTGTAGTTATGTTTCCATCAGACATAATCGGACGGTAAGCTTTATCTGCCTTCGCGTGACAATTTCTTGTTCTGTGAAGGAGAATACTGGAGGCCATGTTTTTTAACAGCTGGAAACGCCTAAAACACACGTGTCAAACTCGAGGCCCGGGGGCCAAATCTGGCCCACCGTAGTTTTTTATGTGGCCCTCTAGTTTCTCTTAATCTGCAGAATTCACACAAAATCAACAGATTCCCACATTTTTTCTAATTTTACTGAAATTTTTTAATAAACATTGGCCAAAAACAGAGTTTGAGTGACGACTGACTCGGCCTTACTCGATGTCAAGACATAGCAATTAATAAAAAGTCACATTTTAATCAACTTTATTTGTACAGCACTTTTCAGAAATAAGGCGTTTCAAGGTAATCTTAAAAACACAAATACAAAGTCAAACACACAGTCAGAAACTGAAACATTACATTTTGCCACCATAACGTCACACATTAACGAAACTATTGTAAAAATTCCTTACAAATATTTCTAAATTAGCACCACAGAATCTGAGTTTGATAACAAAAAAATAAATCACAAAATCCTGGCTGGACTGATAGAAAGATGTTCAGCAATTAATTTTAAGGTTCGCTTATTGAATGCTGAGACAAACATGTATTTATTGATATTTTATCAATTTAATCTTTTTTATCGATACATTCTGGCACCACCGGCCCTTCAAATTTGATTTGACCCAAAATGAAGATGAGTTTGACATGCTGGCCCCAAAGGAAGCAGATGAACATGAAAAAGCATTCAGGCCGAGTTAGAGGAGAGGAGACGAGGATGCAGAGGAGACGAGGATGCAGCCTTTCCTCTGATTAGCCGTTTACTTCTTGGGGCTTCAGCACCAGCCAGCCGACCCATCAGGCATCGATTTGCCACCAGGCTGAGGCTGATTGCCTCGTTTGTTTCCCTGTAAACTCTGGATGGCATTTGAGCTGCATGGTAAAAACCTGATTAGCGGCTCTCGTTTACCCAGAAGTGCCTCTGGAATGTCTGGAGATGCGTTAACTTAATCATTTGTGATCGGGGAGGAGAAGAAATCCGACATTCTTGTTTGTTAAGAGAGAGCAGGCACAATATGTGCTGGAGTAATTAAAGCCCTGCAGGACTGCTTTACTGCCCTGTGACAGCAGAAACCCAGGCTAACTTGAATTTCCAGCCTGCATTAATTCGTATGCTGCTGGTTGGAGCTGGGCAGTAATGCGGGATGTGAACGTTCCTGAACGCATCGTTAAATCTTAGGTTCGTCCCGTTCAGCTCTTCCTCTGCTGCGTTTTTCTGTTGCCTACTGTCAAAATGAGATGAATGTAACAAACGGATCATGTGAACAATCACTGCACTGCAGTGACAACACAACTCTGTTTTACAGAAAGACAGTGGCGTCACTAGGACCGTTTTACGGGGCCTGGAGCCCAAGTGAAATATTCTGAAACCTGAAAAAATGTGAGGGGGGGAAAAGAATGTAAACCACAGATCTTGTGGTGTTAATTTAGAAATATTTGTTAGGAATTTTTATGGAATCTGCGCTAATGTGTGATGTTAAATGTGACTTTTTATTCAGCATGGTATTTATTAGGGATGTGCCGATCAGGGTTTTTTCTGCCGATACCGATCACCCCTGAGGGATGATCGGCGATTCCGATCACATAATTATTTATATTATCATAAACACTGCTGTTACATTATGTGGAAAAAGGAACCATGAGTTCACCTTAAGTTAGACAAAAACTGGTTTTTAATAACTTTTTCCTATAAAAAACAAACAGGCATTCTGCAAATTGAACTGCTACCAATAATACTATCTTTAACAGACTGAAAACATATGAGGCTCTGAAGAGGCTAAATAATGCAAAGAGCCAAAAAAAACCTCTCAACATTGACAAAAGATTCAAGTATAAAACTTAACAGTCAAAGGCAGAAACATATAAGAAAAATATAAGAAATTAGAAATTGGTACAGGTCTGTTTTTGACATAGCCAGAGTTTTGTTTGATTTTTGAACGTACTAAAACCGATGACAGACTTTAAATGAACAGGAAGTGAGTTCCAAGCTGCAGATCCTCTCACAGACTCAGCACTTTGAGCAAAAGTGGTTCTTTGAAAGGGAACCTTACAATTTCCATCCAAAGCTGCTCTGGTAGATATGCTATTGCCCTGCAGTCTCTGTATGCAATTACTTAATGGTATCGGTGCAAGTCCGTTTAGACACTTAAAAATCAATTTTAAAACGTTATAATTTAGGAAATTTGTAAAATCCAAAATGCCAAATTTAGCCAAAATGTGACAGTGATGGAATCTAATTGGCTTTTGATATAAAACCTTCAAGGCCCGATTATAAAGACTTGCTAGTGGTTTGAGTATAGTTTGATTAGTCTGAGACCAGACAGTAGCTCCGTAGGTAAAATGTGAGAGGATCAGTGAGTTCAAAAACATCTCTGCACAGTTAAGTGTCAAACAATGTCTAATAATTTTAAAATCAGGATCATCAGGTTCATGCCGGTCACTCGAGAAGACGAAGGCGTCCACTAGCTCCGGAAAACTACGCTTTCTGTACTGACCGTTTGCACCTCACGCTCCTCACGCCGTGACGGACGGCGTCTTCCTGTAGATAGAAGTCTGCATAACAGAATTTGAAGAAGCTCAGTGATTGTCTCTGCTTTTCAAAGGCTCTGGATGGAACAACATTAAAAGTGATTAAAGTCGATGCGACTGACTGGCCTCGGTTTTCCACGGCGCGTGTGACGCTGCGCTTCAAGGGAAAGAAACCCAGCAGGAATGTGTAGCATACAGAGGAATCCAGCGTTAATCAGTTTCTCACATCTTCACAGAGACGAACACAGACAAGCTGCCATCTCACTTTTATCATCTGCTGCTTCAGGACTAATTCTCTCCAGTTTTACTGCGAGGTTCACAGACCGCTGGGCGTTCAGCAGTTCATGGTTTCAGCCAAACGACGAGTATAGAGCCGTTTGCAGAGCTAAGACTCATCTAACATTAAGGCCTGAGTCAACTGAACGGTGAAACCAGCCGCAGTGATGTGGGAAAACGCCTTGCAGGAGGCAAAGCTTCGTTTGTTCACAAGCTTCGTTAATCAGCTTGAATTGTTGATGTATTAAATCATCTGTTTTTAATGTTCAAACTAGGGATGTGTGCCGATCAGGTTTTTTTCTGCCGATACCGATCTCCCCTGAGGGATGATCGCCGATACCGATCCCAGATACCGATCACATAATTGTTATTTATTTATTTTTTATCATAAACACTACTGTTACATTATGTGGAAAAAGGAACCA
>CAEGAF010060458.1:0-18916 GCA_903067075.1 Micropoecilia bifurca
ACATAAAAAATATATTTTTAAAATATATTTTTAAATATATAAAAAAATATATAAAATATATTTTAAAAACATTTTTAAAATATATTTTTAAAAATATATTAACTAATTTTTAAATATATTTTATTCTCATATTATTCTCATATATTTTAAAACATATTTTAAATATACATTTTTAAAATATTTTAAAAAATATATTTTTAAAATTTGTAATTTGTAAAAAAAGTTGCCATAAAACAAACTCTTAAAACTATTTATATGAAAGTAAAACTTAGTTTTAATAAAATATAAAGGCTTAATCACTCAGACGAGTGATTTAAATAATTAATCTGTAAGGATTACAGTGTAATTTCAGCATAAAATGATTAAATGTATTATATAAAGACTCTGTTGTGGGTGCAGGTGAAAGGATTTGGGCCTCCACGGATCTTGGGGTGTCCGTGAACTGCCTGCTTTGGGTTCCCGAGGACCCGGAGCGGAGCCGGCCGGAGCTGCTGGTTTCTGGAGGAAGCGACAAACATTTGAGGCTGTGGAGGAAAATCGAAGGAGAGGAGGGAATTATTGAAGGGCTGAAACAGCTGAGGACGATCGGGATGCAAACCGGCAGCATCCTGGTGATGAGCCAGAACACCATGGTTCTGGCTTCAGCTTCAGGTAAAACACACATAGTTGCACTTTAGGTTTCATTTCAGTTACGAGGGATTTCTACTTAAAATCAGTTAATATCGGTGAAAAAATGTGTGTTTGGTTTCTGTAAGTCTGATATAGGTGATTATGACAGCGACTCAGGGCTTCATGGTTTTGGGGGCGACATGGAAAGACGAAACAAAAACAAAGGAAAACGTTATGTCAACTGGGCCTCAAATTACTTAAATGAATACATTTTATTTAAACATTTGATTAAGTTCTAAATTAAAAGGCTTGTTTCACTGCACTGCAAAACACTACATTTTATCATGTTTTATAGTTTAGTTACCAGTTCAGATAATTTACCACACATGAAATAAGACAAATTTAACTTACAAGTAAGTTTTCAACAAGATATATGAGCTAGTTATAATAATTAGTTGAACCGATTTCCTCAATTTTGAGAGTCTGGCCATCATCGGGTCATGTCTGCACATTTGCAGTTAACAGCTCTGTTAACAATGCAGCGACTTTCCTACTATATTTAGCTACATTTACGATTAAAAAAACAATGATATCGACCAAAATCAGAATCAACAGATCTTTTAAAGATTGGCGATCGGCCAGAAACTTGCTGTGGGTGCATCCCTGATTATAATTTCCCCGTTTCCACCTGAAACAGAGGATTTCAGCATCGCGCTGACGCCTCTGAAGGACCTGAGCGACGCCTCCAGGCTGAAGGCGAAGGCTTCGCTGCGCGGCCACCAGGGGGGAATCACCTGCCTGGCGTTCAGTCCTGACGGGTCGCGGCTGCTGTCAGGTGGAAAAGATCAGGTGACACCTCAGCTTGTTTAGTCGGCACATTGTCGCGTCTGCTGTTCGGTTTGAAAGCAGTGTTTCTGAAGACGCCTGTGTTTGTTTTCAGGCTTTGATGGTTTGGAGCGCCGACCCAAATCAAGCAGCTCTGCTGAAATCGTTCCCCAAAGCTCACAGAGACTGGATCACCGGCTGCGCCTGGACTCCCGACTGCGCCGTCAGTTCTGCTCCGCTCCAAATGAACTATTCCACTTCTGACTTTATTAGGAAAACTGTATCTGTTGTACATATCAGGGCCATTCTGGACAGGAGACAAAAAAGATTTGTAAAAAATTAAGACATTTTGAGATTAGTTCCAGAGATTTTGTAGGAAAAACTCAAAAATGTTCATATAACGTTCAGAAATTTTCAAGAGAAAACAGGAGAATTTCTGAGTTAGAAAAGTAAAAAAAAAAAAAAACGAGAACAGAAAGTTTAAGAATAATCTCAGAATTTTCTGGAAAACGAAAAAATCTCTGGAAAAAAACAAAGAAATTTGAGTTTGGTATTTGAAAAATTGCTACAGAGAGCAGATTTTTTTATTAATCTCAGGAAATACAAAAAAAATTTATTTCTGACTTTCAATATTTGCACATTTCCAAGAAAAAACAAATATTTTTGAGAAAGAAAAACGAGGAAAATTTCTTTGAATTGTTGATACATTGTTACTTTTGAAGCATAAATTTCCACTTTTTTTCTAGAAAATTTCCTAAAATTTCTGAGATTTTGTCCTTTCAAACTTTTTGTTAAAAAACAGTTTTGGTTACAAAATGTTTGTTTTTCATTCAATGTGTAGAAAATCCAGAATTTTTACTCAACAGCAGAGACACATAAACATTTACTCAGCTAAAAGTAGAAAGGACAGCATGGCTAAAACACTCCGTAAAAGTACTTTTTTTATTCTTCTTCAAAAGTCACTCAAGTAAATGTAACTGGTTGCTACAAACTCAGATTTATATCTCACCAATATTCTGAACTGGACATTGAAAAAAAACTAAATAATTTAGTATTTCCTGCTGGTTTTCTTGTGTTTCCTTCTAGATCAGCTCATCAAATGACGGGAGGCTTTGTTTTTGGGACCTGGAAGTTGGTTCACATCTCAAAGAAATCTCCTGGAGGAATCCGCTCACCTCCGTCTGCTGCCTGGTGAGCAGATTACAGACTCAGTTTATAACTTAGCATGTTGAAGAAGCGCATACATGCCTTATTGGTTCTGTTATGTAGTTAAAAGTTGGTCTTTAAGTGTCTCCTGTGTGCAGGGTCGGCATGTGGTGGCCGGCTCTTCGGACGGGGCGCTGCATGTTTGGGATTGGGAGAAAAACACTGAAATCTGCCACATTTCCGCCCACAAGCAACGAATAAACCACTGCTCTCTGCTCCCAAACGCTGGTACCAAAACTCTCCTCAACTCCTCGTTTCCCGTTTCTCATATCCAGTCGAAAATGGTGCCAATATGTTTACTTTTCCTTAAATTTCGTCTCTAGACAAGGATAAGGAAACAGAGCCAGGAGAGCTGACTGTGTTCACAGCCTCAGACGACGGCACAGTGCAGCTCTGGAAACCTCTGCAGGTATTTCACAGCAGTTAAAACCAGCCCACCTCGTTAAATTCAACGGTTTGATGTGAAACACTTAGACGTGTCAGACGACGCTGCATATTTTCATATCGACCCGAATTCATGTAGATACAGGACCAGAGTCCAGGCCCGGTGGTCGATACGTTCCACCGGCGGTACATCGGTTGTCCACAGTGTGTTGTTGTATTAAAAGATGTTATGTTGACAGGAAATGTGAAAAATATTGCTGGGTAATTAGATGTTACTGGAAGACATTGCCAGTAAAACGCAATTTAAACCCACAACTATAGAATCTTAAAAGCAACAAATAAAAAAATATATAATTAAGATGAATGTTAGTTATTTGCACTTCTGTTTAATCCAACAACAATCCAGTGACCTGCTTGTTCTTTGGTTACCTAGCAACCCTCTCATTCTTTGGTTGCCTAGTAACAACCTGTTGAGTAACTGGCACAGTAGCAGTTTAAACTTTCACCACTTTGCCTCATGACTTTAAGCATTTTAATCAGTTATTATTGATTAATGGCATACAAACCTGGAAAATAGGGATTCTAAGGATTTTATTGATCTAAAGAACATTGAAATGCTCCTAATAATGACTCTGCAGCATCCAAAAATGTAAAAAGATACTCATGCAGACCTTTTACATTGTCAGTCTGAAAAGGGTTAAAAAAATAAAATAAACAGCATGGAGTGGAAAATTTGGTCACATCGCCAGTTTGGCAGCATTTGTAATAAAAAACTAATCAGTATTTAACCAGAAACATTTATATTGTGATAGTTTTTCAGCCGTATTGGCCAGCCCTACTTTTATGAAGCTACGATACAAAAATAAATTAGAATGACTGAAAATGACATATTGATCTGATCGATATTATCGATACTTTTGAATCGATCTGCCCGTTTCTAACATCTACTCTCCAGCTTCCTGCTGATTCAGACACTTTCTCAGGTTTAACGCTGTTCCTTCCTGCAGGTCGAACACTTCAGCACCTTCCTGGGTCACAGCGGCGCCGTCCACGGCGTCGCCCAGAAAGGAGAAGTCCCAGAATTCCTCACGGTGTCTGAAGACGGTTCCCTGAGATGCTGGTCCTGGAGAACCGGTGGGTCTCTTCACCATGCAGCTGCTGCATTTAAACTATCACTCTGATGGTTAACGTGGTTTTCCGTCGCTTGTGCACAGACACTTCTGCGTACCGGAAAGGCCCGATCTCAGCGCTGTGCTTCTCTCAGACCGCCGACTTTATGCTTGTTGGGTACGAGTCCGGTCTGCTGGAGCTGTGGCACCAGAACTCAGTGGTTGACCACAAGCAGGTAAATCCAGCCCAGGTGATTATGTTGGTTATTTCAGGCTGCAAATTGAATCCAGAGTCAGAATTCACTTGAATTTGCATATTTATAAATGTGCAGCCTTTCATTTCCTTGTCTTCTTCCTGTGATTGTGTCTGCTCTGGTTCCAGGCGTCGGACGGCCCGATCGCGGCTGCCTGTTGGATGCCTGATCACCAGTTCGCCGTCTCCTACGTGAACATCATGGTTGTTGACGTGTGGAAGCTGGTGTGGAACCAGCAACACACCAAAGTCAGGTAAAAATAAAAAAAATAAAAATAAAAAAATTAAGCCAGTACACTCCTTCTACAGCCAGGAAGTGAACAAGTTTTCTTCATGATCCCATAAAGCAGTGGTTCCCAAACTTTTTGTCCTGCGCCCCCCAGAGGTTTCCAAACATTTTCTGGGCTCCCCTATCGATTACAAATAGCTGTCTGGTTGAACAATGTGTTTGCAGGGGGATCGGCTTGTAGGAGGGCAAAATGAATCTATGTAGCTGAACATAGACAACAGCCCACAAACTACTTGTTAACAAGCTTAAGGTGCTGTATTGACATTAGCTAGTCATCTTTTAGCTACTTTACCTGCATCCAGCAACTTTACTCAACTCAGTTGGTTAGTTTGGGGGAAAAACTGTGAAAAGTTCTTTGTGCTTTGCTGGTTTGCTGCCATGATTCTAACACACCTGTAGCTCCGCCCAGCAGCAGCATCAGGTCTCCTTCGCTGCCGCACAGGTGTAAACCCAGCGTCGTAGCTCATGTTTCGTTTAAAGGCGGCTCGGAAAAGCAGGTTCCCACATGTTAACAACGGATTAAACGGTTTTAACTGCTGATAAAAATGACAGAGGACACAGATATGGGAAGTGTGGAAGCCCCTACTGTATCAAATTGTCAGAGGAATAACAGAGAGTTGGCTATTCTAAGGTAAAAACCCTGAGTTCATGTTTTTTTTTCCATCCATACGATTTCCCGCGCCCCCCCCTGCAATGGCACGGCGCCCCCCATAGGGGGCGCGCCCCTCAGTTTGGGAACCTCTGCCATAAAGCTTCAAAATTAAAATGGTTAATGATTAATTTGATCATTTTGGAAGATAAGGACGTAGCTCAGTTATGCTAGCTTGACTTTGACAACCTGAACATGCAGATGTGCTGCAGAATTTGTTGCTGAATTGAATAATTTTGTCAGAAACTATTCTGACCAAAGTTATCAACAAAAGTATTTTATTGATGACTTGGTGAGTTTTTGCGTTTAAACCACGCAGTGAATGTTAATCCTTGTCTCTAATCAGTTTGTACGTCTTCTGCTGCTTGCAGCCTGGTGAAGGTGAGGAGCTACAAAGTGAGAAACCCGATGGTTCGCCTGTTTTACTGCTCGCTGCTGATGGGCGTCACCCACCCAGGGATGCTCTGCGACGTGGCCGAAGACGAAGGCGACGCCTGGAACAGGCAAAGCTCAAGGTAGCTTTTTGTTTCCTCAATCGCTGATCTAAAACAAAGAATTAAATATGAGTGATGGAGATAATTGTCCTGTTTTATGTCCATCTTTGCTGGGTGTGTCTGTTGTTTCCAGCTGGTTTCTGAGCGTCGATATTCTGAGCGTCGTTCGTAACGATGAGAAAAGTGTGTGGCTGACTGGTAGAGGCGATGAAGAGATTCAGCTGGGCTTTTTTGTGAGTTTCTTTAATATATTCTGCAATAATAAAAGCTACATTCAACAGCAGCGTCAGTGAAAAAGACAAATCTCAAACAGAATCAGTTTAACCCTTGTGTCCAACTGACCACACACCCATATCACTTGTATCATTTGCCTCAAGCCTCACAGGCACAAGGGTTAAACTAACCCTGTCACAATAAATCAACTAATCACATGATAAATTAAAGCAAACCTTGGATGATTTATTGTTTTTCTCTTTCTACCAAAACCTGAATAATGAAAGTCTTCAGTGTGGCACTTTGGTCTCAACTAGTTATTTTTTAAGGATAATTTTGTTTACAGAATCTTGATAATTCATTTTCTTTGTTGTTTCTGTTGTTTTGTTCATTTATTTTAGATATTTTAAATGTCTTCCGGTTCCAGTGTTAAATATTCTTTACATGTTGAGAATGTGTTCCTGCATCATTATGCCTTTACTATTATATTAGTTGAAAATAAAGTTTCTCTGCAAAAAGCAAAACCAGAAAGTAATAATATTCTGAGTTGAATTATGGATGTAGTTAATTTTATTTCATTTTTATTTGATTTGATTTCAGTTCGGTTTGGGCCCAGAAACTACTGTAAACTCCAGTTTTAGCTTTATGAGCATGAAGTTCAGCAACAAGACGGAGGAGAAGGAGGAAGAAAAGGAGGAAGAGGAGCAAGAGAAGAAGGAGGAAGAGAAGGATGGAGAGAAGAAGGAAGAGCAGGAAAAGGGAAGCCTGATAACCGCCATGACTGTGGATAAAGGTACCAAAAATATCAAAGATTAAAAACTTGTTTTTATAACGCTAACAAACTTTATTCAGTCAGAATAATACACCAAATCCCAAACATGGTTTACATGGTTCAGCAGTTAAATGAGTTATTACTGTGTTTTTCTGTATTGTTTTTTACTATTCCAGCAGTTTTGATGCGACGTTTCTGTTTCAGAGTTTCTGGTGTGTGGAGATGAGGAGGGAAACATGTGGTTCAATCAGCATCCGGACGTTTCCTCCTGGAGCGACAGAAAACCTGTGAGATCCTCTCCAAACTCACATCTGATCCAGAACTACAGTCGTCACAGCCTGGATATCAAGGCTGCTGCAGTTTTATATTGTAAACGTTAGGAGAATTCAGCTGCAGTAGCCACCGTTCAACACAGAGGGCAGCACTGAGACGTTTTAGGCTAAATTTGACAGAACTAAGCAAATGTACAAGAAAATGTACAAATTTGATAACGCAGAAATTTTTGAGCTCTGCAGGTTGAATATTTGTAAGATAAAAAGCTGAGACATTTTTAGTTCAATCTCAGAGATTGTCTTGAAAGAAACTTGAGAATTTCAGGGTTTGAAAGACTGAAAATATTAGAGTTTTGACACTCGGAAAATGTCCAAAAGTTGAAAATTGTTGACTTTTCTAAGAAAATCTTTTACAAAAATTTGAGATTAATATCTTAATTTATGAGTTTTTAGGCCAAAATGAATAACATTTTTTAATCTACAATAGCCTTAATATGTCACACGTAAGTCTGTCTGTTTTAAGAATAAACTCAATTGACAGGGAGCGAGTTGAGTAATTTTAAAGTTATTTTAGGTGTCTGCAAGTTTTCTTAAATGATCTTGATTGAGATCAATAATTGACAACCTTCTTCATCCTAATGATGATATTTTCTCCTCAGGCCCATCTGGACAGGATCAGCCACCTGAAACTCACCGACAGCCTCATCATCTCGGTCTCCTGCGACCGAACGCTGAAGCTTTGGGACAGAAACACCAAGAAACAGGCGAGCCGCGACCTTTAGGGTCAAACCTCCTGAAAAACACACTAATCCATCTGTTCTGCTGGATTGAATCCTCTGTTTCCAGTAAGTAATCTGTGCTCTTACTGTGTTTCAGGTGGGAATGTTTGTGTTTGGAGGCCCGGTTCTGTTTCTGGAGCTGAACCCAGGAAATCCCAGTGAGCTGGTCTGTGCTGACGGACTGGGGAAGATTTACTTTCTCTCCTGGAAAGACTAAACCTCTGAATTAATCTGCTAATAGGGCTGGACTATTAATCAAGCTGATTGACTATTGGAAATTTTTATTTTAGAAGATTTAATTTGTAGACCATCTAGATAAATTTTCACCGCGGCTCAGAGTGATGTCATCATGGCGTCTACCACAAAATATTAGGGCTACGCTACGTTTTTTAAATTTGTTAATCATGAGAATAAAGTCCTAATATGACAAGAATACTTGAAGTGACATAAGATTGTACTATAATAAAGTGGAAGCGTTAATGTTACCGGAATGAAGTAATTATTATGACAGCTCCTACATAAAAAAATAATTAAATGATGAATGTTGAGGATCTAGTGAATTTATACTGTTTCAGTTTTACAAATACATTTTACAAATATTAACTTTTATCTTTTATTAACATCAAATTATTTTCAGGAAGGATTTGAGCAGATCGTGCAAACATCTGAGTTTATTTTGAATAAATGACACAAACTGAGCTGCTTATGTTGGATTTTATTGCTTCTTTTTATTAAAATAACTTTTTTGTTGAAACTTAATTTTCTTTCTGGTAAAATTGCCTTTATTCTGCTTTATTATGACTTTTTTTGTAGCTAAACAAGAATTAAACTCGTAGCCTGGCCTTAATACTCCGTCGCACAGAAGGAATGATTTAAATGGAAAATCCACTTTTTAAGGTATTTTCTATTATTATTAGTTTAATTTGAATTGGATTTGATTAAAAAATAGTGGAGCTTATCGCCCAGCCCTGGCTGCTAAAATTAAACTGTAATTATTAACCAGTCTGTTTACCAAAGATTTGTTTTTGTTTTACAATGAGCAATACTTGAATACTTATTGCAAGTGAGCAAAACTTCTTGTGTTTTTCTATGTTGGAAGGTGGGGAATCTGTGGCTTTATGTTGTGTCCTGATCACATTGATTTTATTTGTCTTCAATAAATGTGGGGGGAAAATATCTGAATAAAACTCTCCTAACTTTTTTCTTGCATTAAATTTAATATCTTCTTCATCAGCATTTCCCAAATTAAAAAAAATTAGAAATTTAACATGCTAAATATTTAATGTATAAGTATTTTTAAGAAGATAATCCAAAGTATAATTTTAGTAATCTATTTAATGTAAAGTACATTTTAGGATTTTTGTTCATAGTGTCAAAAATGCATTTTAAGACTAAATATGACAAGCATGTTTTTTAAAAATGTATTTTGCATTTTTAATATAATCTTGAAAAATACACCATTTGATAACAAATTAGAAATGCATTTCAGAAAATTACAGCCTAATTAAAATATACTTGGATACATTATTTTTTCACCTGAGTAACCTGTGCAGTTCTGATTCATAAAATATTTACATTATTTTATTTTGAAGGTCAGGCTCATTTTTGATCATTCCTAAGCCGTAATATTTTATAAAATAGTTGGAGTTGTAGATGGTAATTTCTGCTTATCTTTAGTGAACTATAAACAGATCCTATAAATGTTATCCTGTTCATTTGAAAAGGTGATTAATTATAAAGGAGCAGCAGAGAAATCAACTCACATTTGTTGTTTTTAATTTTTAAGAAATGCAAAATATCCTGAAATAGATCTTAGAATATTGAAGATGTAGGATCATTGAAAGTGTTTTTAGCTTCGGCAGTCTGTCTTCATGCACTGTGTTAAAAGAAAAGAAAATACTTTCTTTACAAAGACTTACAAATTATAGAAAAAAAATTCAAAATCTAAGATTTCTCATTGTCTTTCTTCGGATTTCCCTTACAGATGAGAAAACCACAACATTGGTGTGATATATTAAGTCTGATTAAATTCACTTTGCCTGAAGAGTAAAAAAATCTAAGTTCTCTCAGAGGAGGCAGAATTTTACAGAAGAGAATTAGGGCCACTGGGGGAAAAAAACAATTCTGACTTTAAATCTCAGAATTCTGACTTTAATGGTCAAAATTCTGACTTTCTGACTTTAAAGTCAGAATTCTCAGAAATCTGAGTCAGAATTCTGAGATTAAAGTCAGAATTCTGACTTTAATCTCAGAATTCTGACTTTAAAATCAGAATTCTGAGTTAGAATTCTGACTTTAGAATTCTGTCTGAGATTCTGACTTTTTAATTAAATTCAGAATTCTGTCTGAGATTCTGACTTTTTTAATTAAAGTCAGAATTATTATTTTTTTCCAGTGGCCCTAATCCTCTTCCGTAGAATTTTGAGGCTCGTTCTTTAATTTTTTGTTGTTGTAATACTCTTTTCTACCACTAGAGGCGCTGAAGTACAGTAATAACACCAGGTAGTAAACTGATGAAGTCAAAGAATCACCTAATATTCCTAATATTAAACAGACCTACAACTTTGGCTTTTAAGTTCTCGCATCATCTGCCTTCTGCTTCAGCAGCACATTTTTCTGCCAACCTACAGTTTAAATCGGAATATTTCTACGTTCATGTTCACACAAGTAAATTTTACGTTTACTACGTAAACGTTTAAGTATGCAAATACACTGCTAGTGTACTAGGTATATTCTTGTGGTTCATGTTTTAGTTAACATCTATTGTATCTCACAAGTACCAGTTTAAGCATTCTTCAAGAACACTTTATAACTGACATATCGTATTTTTGGTATTTTACTTCATTGTTATAAGAATATACTTTTAAGCATGTTTAGCAAATTGCTTGCAGCATATTATTATATAGTGAATTATCTTTATACTTTACTGTGAGCCAAGTATCCTTCACTATGCTCAGTAAAATAGCCCATAAACAGTAAACTTTAACTACATTGACTCATTTTCAGTGTAAAATAAGCATAGCACACTTGAATAAAATACTTTTTGTTAAGGAAATACTTTGCTTTACTTAATGTGTCTCAAATCAAAGAATATTTTCTAGTGTTGAATATTTTATTTTTGTATGTTGTCCTCGAGTTCTATTTTAACGACTGAAATTTAATTTTCGCAGTTCAGCATTTCAAAATGTGAGATTTTATTGGAGTTTTATAAAGAGTGTGTTGTTGATTATTTGTATCCGAATGTATCGTGCTGATGATAAATCAGCGTAATTTCCTGACGCTTATTTCCTGAGTCGTCCCCAAACGCACCTTTTCCAGGTGAGACTGACTCGCCCCTCCCCCTGGACCGCCGCTCACAGGTGAGACACATTAAACCTGTTTGAAGGACGTCCGACTCAGAAAATAAAATCCTTTTTGAAGACAATCCCCTCACATTCCCACAGATTAATTTTATATTTTTAAATTCAGATCCAGGCGATCTTTGGAGCTTTTTTTATATATATATAACGGAGGGATTTGAAACAGGTTAGGACGGTTAATGGTACGTTAATGATCACATTTTTGTTTTTGTTCGTTATTGGTTCAAATTGTTGCCCGTGGAGCTGATTTACCCTCATCATTGTCTGACAGGATCGATATGATCAACTGGATCTGGACTTGGAATGCGAAGATGGAGGATCTGTCGCTGTGAGTAACTGTTTGTGTTGTGAAGTTAACTTTTCCAGATCCCTGGATCCATAGGAAGCCCTTTTTCTTTTATTTAACCTGAACCAGACCCGGAATTGACTGGTAACAGAATCTGTTACCCATCGGATTCGGATACAAACAGGTGGATAAAAAGATCCTCATCTCAAATGTTTGCTTTATTTCAAAGCGTCGCGCCAGGGGCGGCTCTTGGATAACGGGCGTCCTGGGTGGACAAGACCCTCAAAAGCACCTTTTTTGTTTTTGTTCTTTAATTTGTTTGTCTTATTGCTCTTCTCTCAAGTTAGTATTATAAATAAAATTTAATAAATTGCATTTCTTTTTTGTTTTGTATCCACAGTGACTCATTTATAGACCTGATATCTACAAAAATAACACTATTTTTTTTCATTAAAACACATTTGCTTATTAATGAGCAAGTTTAAAAAATCTTAATAAATATTTTTGTTTTTTAATGAAGTATTTGGGTATTTTTTAAGGAAAAATTGAGCAGGAGATTGATGGGTAGATTGGTGCTGTGATTCAGATGCTGTGATGGTCTGTTGTGGTGTAGACAGTTTAGCCAAAAGGCAAATCTCTCAATTTACCAGCTGATTTATGGTCACAACCCTGGGTTAAATAAAAGATGATGGAAGGACGGGTGTATTTGTGGCCCAAAGTTAGTCTAAGCTTCACTATTAGGTCCTTGTGGGGAAAACCTTTGGGTACTACTGCTTTAGAGGAAGCTAATTTTCATAATTATCTATATATATGTGTGGATCATAACAAAGATAGTTTGGTAAATTGAGAGATTTGCTTTCAGACTTGCACACACATTACTATAGATAAACTCCCAGTTCATCCTTTCCTCTCTCTAAAAGGGACACTGTTGTGTAAAGTCAACTTTTTGAGCTTTACATCACGTTATATAATGTTATTCCCTCATAAAAAAGACATTCATGCTGATTTGATTCTTTCAATCATGTTCGAGAAAACCTTAAATCTCCATGGTAACCATTCAGGTTTGTCTAAAAGTTTGCTCTCACCAAGTGACGTCTATTTTCACTGCAGTCTCAGTGGAGTTTTCACCTCACAGACCATCATCATCAAATCAGCTCCTCCAGACTAGCGGCAGCAGCAATTGGCAAACATCTGCCTGTCTCCTGAGCTCATTATATAAACTACTTCCCAGTCTAATGTTCCTAAGAATGTCTGTAAACAGCATAATGGAGTATCACTGAAGGTGGAGTGTCTGAAAGAACAGGAGTTTCTTAAAGCGACAGAGACCCAATTTCAAGATGTTAAATCGCAAACTCAAATTTCTTTTATTTTTGATATATACCACATTTTTTTATAACTGCAGGTAACAGTTGAGTGATTGTCCTAAAAGAAATACACAATACTGACCTTGTAAACGACACTGAGAGGAATAGGAATAATGATTAACTGGAATTTCTCATTAAGAACCTGAAGCCATTTCGACATTCTGCACTGTTTGTGCAGAATGTTTTTTAAATGAGGTAATGCAATTATTTCACTCAGGAAGTTAAATAGAGCAATGTTTTACTGCCATCTGATCTTCAAGATTAGACATGAAACTCAGGCCTGGACTTGACGTTTGAACATGAAAACACATTGTGATGATGGTGCTTTAAATCACGTGCTGCTTATTATAAACACACTGTGGAGTCAGTGTTTCTCTGCTCTTCATTTTGCTTGCAGCATAAAGCCATGTTGTTGGGTGGGGTGTTCAGGAAATCATCTAAGACTGCACAACTATCTGCAAAAGCACAGGTAACTATATAATAACTTTACTTTTCATTTAGCTTTGCAAGTTTTAATAATTGTTGCATGAAGTGCCTTGAAGTTTTCACATTTTGTCACAAATTTCTATGGGTTTTATTCAGATGGTTTTCTGTTTAAACTAGTGGTCATTGCTTGGTCTGTAATAATTGCTAACGTTTCAATCAAAAACTATTTAATGACCTTTTCAATTCAGAAGACCATTTTTACTGATAAATTATTTAATTAATAGACATATGAGCTATAATCATTGTTTTTAATTCTGTTGTTTAGGTTATTCTCCATTCTCCTGTCAGATTGGTGCAAAGTGCTATTATGTGTTTCTGGAACCCTGATCATTCATGCAACTTCTTTGAGAAAATACTAGAAACCTGGACTGTGGATGTTAATGTCCACAGTCCAGGATAAGGGACGAGGACGTCTGTTAGCAAACCTGTTTAGCATTGAGATGCTACTTTAGGCTTGAATAGCTTCGGTGATATGCTAACTCCTTTTAGCACAACGTGAACAGAACTATAGTCTTTGATAAGATCATTTTTGAAGCAGAAATTAACCCTTAGTTAGCTAAGAGTAGCGACTTTGTCTCACATCGCTGTTTTGTTTGCGGATACCGCTTGTGCTACAGGTTCTTCTTCTTCTTTTTGTTTGAATGGCGGTTGGCAGGCAACTTAATGGTGTGCATTACCGCCACCTACTGGTATGGCGTGTGGAGCAGAACGCAACTAAAAAAACAAAATAAAAACAAAATCCTTTCTATCAATTTAGTTTTAAGAAAGTTTATTAAATAACGTAAATATTCAGATGAAGAGGAATATCCCCAAATATCTGGTATTTTTAACTGTAACCTATTCTTTAAGTCTATAGTCTAATCTTGTGCGACAGATTTACGGGCGTTCCGAAACACGCGAATACTAAGGTTCCGGTTTGGAACTTTCGTGCATTTAAAAAAATGCAAATACTTGTGTTAAAATTGTTAACATGTACATTTCTATGGAATATTAATACATCGAAATAACCATATTAAGGTATGAGCCCTAATTTAAAGCATTAAAAAGTAGAAAAATAACCATCCTGAGAACCCTCCGTCCATCCTGAAACCAGTTGACAGCATTATGCTAACTCCAGTCCTCGAGAGCTAACAGCCTTCAACTTTTAGCTGCATATTTTTACGACAAATGGCTCTAGATCTCTGAAAAACATGCTAATGAGAAAACTAAGTGATAATAGTCCTCATAAATGTCAGACATGTCACACAATTAAAATAGATGAAAAAGTTCGGCAGTTTTCTTGGAAAAAAAATAAAATTATATATATATATATATATATATATATATATATATATATATATATATATAAATGTGGTTTAAATATATATACTTAAATATATTTTTAAATATTTAAACCACATTTAAATATATATTTATATTTTAATTTAGTTTCTATTAGATTGTTATATATATATAATTTTATTTTATATATATATATATATCTAATAAAAACTAAATTTATTTATATATATATATATCTAATAAAAACTAAATTTATTTATATATATATATATATATATTTAAATTTAGTTTCTATTAGATTGTACCCTGTGACAATGAGATTTTTAACCCTTGTTTTCTGCCAGGAGGCTTCAATTTCCTCACACCACCCTGAGTTGTCTGCCAGCAGTGATAGCTTAACAGACAATAAATCATCAAAGGTACTGCTTTTGTTATATATAATTTATTTTATATCAATTTATTTTCATACTAGACATCTATCTCTTTTTCTCTTTGAGGACAAATCAGGGATGTTTGGTGGAATACTGAGGCGATCGCCCCGACCAGGACAAACCCGCAGGCCGTCTCAGGTGAACAACTTTTACTTTTCATTATAACAAACCGTAATAATGATGTCAACTACATTTCTGTGTGCAGTAAAATAATCATGTGTTTCCATGTTTTATCCAGGATCTCCTGGACTTTTCAGCTCATGATGAAAACCACTCTCAGAGCACCAACACGAAGGTGAATCTCATCCCATCGGTTTATGATTTTTTTTTTTCCCCTCTGAATTCAGCATTTTAAATAACTGCAGCACATATTTTAATACTTAAACACGGCCAAATGGGAACTAGTCGTTTCAGGAGAGGAATTTTGACCAGTTCAATAAACCATTTTATTATGCTGAGGAGTTTAGTGAAATGCTAGGCTAACATTAGCATGTATTCACTCAGTTTTGATATGACTTGTTGATAATTTGGCCTATAAAGTTTTTTGTCGTGATTTGTGGTAGTTTTCCTCAGTGATCAGTTATTTCAGAATAGTTTGGCCACTTCTAATCTGATACTTTAATCTTTATTCCACATAAATTTTGAGAAGTAACCCAACATTTTACCAGTATTGCTTGGTCACTACTGTGATCGTGTCTCACTTAGCGCGCTCCACTGTAGCTGTTTCTATTGACCATGAAATAAAACAATAGAATTAAGAAAATAAATTTGCTTAATTTAAAAAAAACTTTATTTTGTTTTTGATAAAGTTTTTACATTAGGGTAAGGATGTTTTTTCCCACTGTATCAAAATTAGCGTATTTCACAAAACTGCAGTGACTCATCGATACTTTGGCTCGCAAAGTATTTTTGTCATCGTTCCGGTTTATCGTGTTCAGACCAAATTTAAAGAAAAACTGCTTTAGAAACTTGGCACTTTGCTTTGAACATCATCAGTTTTAATGAACAATGTTTCAGCTGCTCTCTAAAAATCTCCCTCACACAGAAAGATCTACAGGAATGTTTCCCTATATACAGCATTAAACATCGTTATAAAGGGTGAAAAAACAGTTAAATCATTAGGGAAAGTGTAGATAATTAGAAAATACCTTGATCAAAACCTCCATTACTTACTTACATAACATAATTGATTTCAGTTGTTCGCTTCTGTTTGCACTTCTGTCCTCAACCATCCAAGTGTTTTTAATCATTGTATAGTCATTTTAATCCACCAAACTTGAGGTATGTGCACCAGGTGTCCAGATGTATTTTGTTACCCAGCTGTGAGTGACGCCTCTGAGCTTTTTGTTTTGGAGAACTCAAATGTGCCAGCATCAGCGATTTGGAAGAAGTGCTGAATCAGCACATCTCTGCCCGTCTAACCGACTGCTGCAAAAAAAATCCTCATGTTATTTTCACTGTAAAACAACCTAAGCCAATGTTCTGGTTGCATCAACTCTTTTATGATGTTTTTGTTCAAAGGAGGCAGCACTGAAGGTGAGAAAGTCTCCTAAACTGAATGGGATGAGAGCAGCGTCCAAGGTACTTATTATGCATCTATTTTCTCTTCAATACAGATGATTGTAAGTTGGTTCATTATTTTTAAAATGTTCCTTTAGGAAGATTTGTCTGCACAAAGCGAGCTCTCAAAAAGCAACGACAGTCTTTCCAAGACAAAAGTGAGAATTATTTCAAACTAAAATCAGATTAACTTAAATGCTCAGGATGTGTTAAAACTTTAAACTTCTGTCTTCAGGAGTCCAGCAGGTTTGGTGCCATCTTTAAAAACCCTTTTGGAGCAAGAGCGCCATCTCAGGTGGGAGCAGCAACTGTTAATGCATCCTGCTTATTATTACTATTGATAATAAGTGATCAATGTTTCTGCCCTCAGGAGGATCTAACAGCAGCCAGTGAGGTTTCTGAAAGCAGTGAGAATCTGTCTGAAAATCACACAAAGGTGAAGTTTCTACCTGATAAATCCAGACTCGGCAGCATCGATCTTCATCGAGCTTAAAGGCGAGTTTCTCAGCGTTGATTCAGTTTGTTGTTTTTCAGGAAAAAGGATTCTTTGGTGGCATGTTCAAGGAAAAAGCCGCAAGGTCTCAGTCTCGGGTAAGACCTTAAATATGGGAAGTGATACTTTTGTTCCAACTTTAGAGCAGAGAAAACATTACTGACGCGTTTCAGTTACCAAAAAATGTCAAAACGCTGATTTAAAAGTTAAACAAGTTACCAGTCAGAAAACCAGTAGAGTTAGTTTGTTGATCTAGTGACCATTTTTAATCTGGTTACGGTGAATGTGCTTCCAAAGCTGCTTTAACTCTGTCATCAGTTGTTCACTGATGCCGATTCGCAGTCTGAAGCCTTTAAATAAATAGTTTTATTAAACAAAGTCACTTAAGTTTCCCCAGCTTGTTTTGTGAATTTTAACTTGTTTTCTTGGTGCAGGATGATTTGTCTGTGGATGAGGAAACATCAACCAGCAATGATAATCTCCCAGAGAAACCTTCAAAGGTAAATGATCAAATTTAAAGCCTTTTTAATTTAAATAAAGGCTCCTATCCAGAGCTTTAGCACTGGATGTGATTTTCACAATTTTTCCTACAAACGTGGGAAAATGTTTGAATTTTCTAACGTTTCACGAGCAAAATAAATTTGACACAAAAAGACACAGGATTTAACATCTAAATCTAGTCCATATTTTCCAATTTTATGTATATATTCTGAAACTAAGTTGATTAAAGTTTGTTCAAATGTCAGAAAACTGTAAAAATGTCCCATTATCTCTCAAACTGAAGGTCGACTTCATTGCAGATTTGTTTAATTTGCAGAACATGACGATTCCCATCTAGGTTTTGTACTTGAATAAAAAAATACAAAAAATCTGGGTTTGGAAAATTGGAACTTATAACATTTATTATTTTTAAAACATAAGTAATAAATGTCATTTAATAGTCTGTAAACTCATCACCACTATATTTTCTGCCAGGGTGGAGCAGCGGCAAAGATCCTGAAGATTCCCTTCACCTCGTTGGCTCTGGTAATTTTCCCACATACAGAACTCAAATTTGATATAAGTTAAACTTCTTGTGATCCTTCCTGGCTGGTGACGTAACTTTGGATTTTATTTTAGGAAAAGGACAAATCAGAAAACGTTGGAGATCCAGATGAAATCAGCTCTACTGCTCCGAAACCTAAAACTAAAAAAGTAAGACTCAGTTAAATTGTTTTTTTGGTCTTTATTTGAACATTTTTTTTACAACATTTTAATAATTTTGAGGAATAAATTCTTGATTTTCCCAGAGTGGTTTCAGTGCGGTGATGAAAAACACCTTCTACAGCGAGAAACAGGTGACACAGCTGGTTGGCCCTTTTTCATTAAAGCAGTTATAGTTTTAATAAAACTAAAACTGTTTTAACCTCCTCTTCTCTGCTAGGACTGCAGCTGTCTGAGAAACATTTGTGCATCATTTTTAATGTTTCCCTCCTTAGAGCTCAATGGTTGAAGCCGTGAACAAACTGAATCCGTTCCGCTGCTGATCGATGCTTATTCTGAAAGTTTTGCATCATAAAGCTTCTTGCTACATACATCACCATAACCTGTTTTCTTTTTTATTACTTGAATGTAAACATGAAGGAAGGGAGCCGACTTTATGTAGGATGAGATTAGGGCTGTATAATAATATCAATATCACAATATATATATCGATATTTTCTTTCCTAGTAAAAAGTCGACATTCATCCTCAAGTATCGTAACATCCAACTGTCACCTTGTTCCCTCACTGCTTGCTTCACCAGGTCATCAGGCTTAGAGT
>CAEGAF010060475.1:0-32559 GCA_903067075.1 Micropoecilia bifurca
CTTAGAAGTGAGTTGATTGTGTCCTTGTTTAAAGTTGACTGAGGCTCCCTTGCATGTTGCTGCTTTAACAAAGAAGATGCTCTGTGGATACGTCAGGATGTACAGCACTTGTGTTATCTTAGCCAAACCTTTGCATGGCCCTTCTTCTATGACTCACCATTTGCCCTCATCCCATCAGCGAGGTCTACGAAGTGTTCCCTCTCTGTTTCAGTTGACTGATCTGTCAATCGCTCATCTTGAAAACAAATGAGTGATCATCCACATCATCAGTTTCTTGTTTAATACTTTTCTTTTGGAAATAGATCTATTGGATCTGTTGGAGTGGAACATAAAGCACATATCCCTGAATCTCAAATCCTTTTTCCTTTTTAGACACCTAATGGATTTTGAAGTGCGCTTTTAAGATTTTAGAGTATATCCAGAAACCATTTATTAAAGGCCAAAGAAGGCTAAAGTTGGGTGGTGAAGCATAAAAAGGACCTGATGTCAGATTTCTGAGCATTTATGAGGAAACATACAGCTGCACACCTGAGACAAGTTATTGCAGATTTAATAATTAAACATAAGATAAATCTCTTAATTATGTTTTTATCTGCAACCTACAAAGTAAACCTTCCTTTAAGCGCTTATAATATCTAAGATGGAAATGTGTAGAGAAAAAATACTTTTTTTGTTGCTCCCATTCTGAGGGGATGGATGATATTTTTGCATGATGATAATTTGTAAAATGAACTGGAAAGCAACACGTGATCAGGAAACCAGGACACAGAGGAGACTAAAGAGGCTGTGTTTACCTAATGATTAGGGGGATGGAGGCTCTACTTTGTCTGAGTAACTAATGCAGAGCAGCAACCTAATGTGGAGATAAATCACCACGGGGCCTGCAGTCATTAAAAACACTGAGGTAAAGTAAATCCTTCAAACCTTTTGATCAAAAGCAACGGATAACACAGAGTTTATGCAAAACATCCTGGTGTCCTGGTCCGCTAATTGTCCTGCCCAGTTCTCATTGTAAGGAGGTCAAGAAGCCAACAGTCGCATCAAAGACATTTTGTAGCCCAAAAGTTGGAAATGGAGGTGGTAAACAGTGAAAACGTGCGATCTTGTTTGAAGTGTTCAACGTAAACACTGAGAGGAGGTTGTGGCTCTGCAGGATCGTCATGGGCTTAATTCAGAGAAACATCAGAGAGAAGGAAAGAAACCAACATCTGGTACATCGTACATCTATTTTCACCTAAGCAGAAGCACCATTACAACCAGGATATGTGCACTATAATATATTTAAACCAATTATTTATATATATAAAGAGTGTCTAGGAAAAGTGTTTACATCCTTTTGATTCTCATATTTTATCACATAGTAATTAGAAAGTATTTGATTGGCCAACACAAATTAGTGCATAATTGTGAAGTAGAAGAAGAATATAATAATAATAATAATAATAATAATAATAATAATAATAATAATAATAATAATAATAATAATGATAATAATAATAAGCTGTGCAGATGTTTTCAGCCCTTTTGAGTCAACAATGCTCAAACTGCTCTATATATTTTAAAATAAGTGGAAATTATTGTCCATTTTTCTTTACGGAAGAATGGACAATAGATGTTCAAATTTAAAATTTGGCTTCTCATTTTATCGCTGTATGCTTATTTTGATCACATTTTCCAGGTTTTGAAAGTTGGTGTAATTTTAAATACATTGAAATTAGTCTGACTTAGTTGAACTGCCTTTAAGTTTTCATATTCAACTTGTTTTCTGAAGCCTGAGTTGGAGAGGTTACTCTGATTTTGCAGGGACAATAAAACGGAAATTATTAATATGAACAGCAATTGAAATTTTCTGTGTTTTAAAAATGAGGGACTGCAGATTATTGGTAATTTAATTAGTAAACTCTTCTAGTGGAATTAATGGTAGCTGCTCTATTTACTTTTGCTAATATGCTTTAGGGAAGCAACCCCAACCCGCCTAACAAAAAAAGAATTTATCAACATGTTCAATAGTTTTTCTTTTATTATTACCATTTTATATTAGTCCTACAGGCAACACCTAGAAGCAAATTTAATTTTCTTATTTCATAGTTTATGTAATACCTTTTGTTTATTGGAGAACAACACAAGACCACTGTTTTTTTTTGTCTGTTCCTAAGCTGAAACCTGTCTCTGTATTTTATGGAAGTGCGCTGCAACCATAAATAGATCCTTCTGTAAAACCACACTTTACCCAGGCGGTTGAATAACAGTGTCACTATTCATTAATTTTTCATAAAGCCGACTCAGAACAGAAAGCTGCGCACAGCTCAGAATAAAACTACAGAACTACTAACCATAGATGAACATTGTTTTATATCCATGAAACAGAAAGTTTCTGTCCATCACCAGAAAAACACAATTTGTTGAATCTTGACATTATCCAAGTCTTGGTCCAGAAAAATATCATAAGTGAAATTACCTAATTCTAATATGTCTTAAGAAGGCATTTTGTAACAAAGTAATACAAGAAACTAATATAGAATGAAGAATGAAGCTGTAGGGCAACACAGTTTGAACAATAATGAGCACAGGAAGCTGAACATAGTACGGCAAGTCCTAAATGAATATAAATAACAAAACACAAAAGGAAACCAAAACACAAACAATCCAGGATCATGACCACTAATATGCATCTCAAAATTACATAAAATTTTTTTTAAAACAGCTTTTGTAGCACATGTACTTAGTAAATGGTAGGAGAAATGACATAAGAATAAGAAAGAATAAACATACCTTTATGCTATCTTGGATTTTCTACTTAGAAGAGCAACTGGTAGTTTTTCTTTTGCTGTGTTTGTTTCTCATTCATCTGGTTTTGTTGTTTTCTTTGTATTCCCTTCTAATTCATGTAAAGCTCTTTGATCGGCTCTGTTGTTGAAAATGTGCTATATAAATAAAATTACCTTAACTTACTTGAGGTTGCCAACTGAACTGCAAAACCATAAAATTTACTTTATCTGCCAATGGAATTAGTACTTTTTCATAAATTTTAAGGAATTATTTACTTAAATCAAGTGTGTTTATCTTGCTGAAAAGTTTATTTTCGGTTAGCTTATCTTATTCCAAGTGTACCAAGATATTTGCACTAGAAACTTGATCAAAAATACTTGGTAAGATTTTGTGTTTTTGCAGTGAGGCGTCTAAAGAAAACCCCTCTAAAACCGAAACGATTTACAGGTAGTCCACAGAAAGAAGGTTAATTTGGTAACTCAGCTTTCTTGGGTGAATAGGGAGCCTATAAATAAACAAAAAACACTCGAGGTTGTATTTTCAGGCTTTGCGATCTGTTCACACAGTCGACTCAAAAGGCCAACACCCTTTAAATGTATCTATGGCTGTTGATTAGACTGAGAAGATATAAGCGTTTAGAATCTGGAGAATCGTCTCAGAAAGGATCTGACGCCGTTTCCTTCTGCACAGGTTGCAACTCTCAGACCTGATTTCCAAGACAAAAATCGAGTTGTAAGCTCAACATCCGAGCGCAGAGGAGCTTCAATCGGTTCTGCTGAGCTTTCGCATACCTGCCGGCGGTGATAAGGCCAAAGCCTAGACGCAGCATATCAGCTTGGTACACTTAATAAATCTGCTCTAGGTGTGATGCTGTACGGGGATGTTTTCCTGTCGATGGCGAAGCTGATGACTGGAGCATCAGCTGACGCAAACTTTAACAAAAAATGAGGGATTATTTTTATTCTGAAGGTTGATGCAGAAGGTCCATAGTGTTTTGTCAGCAGGCATAAATAAGCTTTATTTTCCTCTGACAGTGCTTCTTTCTTCCTTTCTGCCTGTTTAATCATATTCTATTTTAAGCGCTGATATTTTTTTTTCTCCTCCATTTTTTGCAATATTTCTGCTCCCTGAGCTGAGATCATGGATCCTGCTGATTGGGAGTCTGTCATGCATTTTCTTCTTCTGTCTTAAAGATGCACAGAAGTGGGTGATGATAGTAGCACATTTAACGAGCCAGTTTTACATTTGCTGCCTGTAAAGGTGCACAGCCAAAGATTAACAGCAATAACTGGGTTGATTTAGCATCGGCTAAAAACAAAACAATGGGGGATCATTTTTCAGTCATGTCTTCTGCATTCATTAAGAAATGCCTCTGTTTCAAACAGGTTATATAATTAGAAATGTAGATAATTAATTTACAAATGAAATATTTGCATTTACCCAGATTTTATTTTATTTTAACAGTCCACTTCTGGTTAGAGGCAAATTAATATGTGTATTAGCTAAATGTTTAGCTTATAAATAAATATTGTGCTTGCAAACTTCATTGAGTTGAATCTAAACATTTAGTTTGACGCTAAATGTTCGGAGCTAAATATTTAGTCTTAGAACTAAATATGTATATTTATTGTGTAATACTTACTGCATATTTAATTTGGATCTAAATATTTAATTTGAAGCTAAATGTTTGGAACTAAATATTAAGTTTCAAAGCAAAATATTTACATTTGTTTAGATTTTACTGCATATTTAGTTTAGAGCTAAATATTTAGATTCAAAACAAAATACTTAGTTTCCTATATAACCATAAATAGCACAATTAACTCCCAAGAAAACTAATTTAGTTTCAAAAATAAATATTTACATTTATTGTGTATATTTTGCTGCATACCTAATTTTGTAACAACCTAATTTTGGTTGGAGATAAACATTGAGTTTGTAAACTTAATATTTAATTTAAATATTTATTTAGAGCTACATTTTTGTAGGCTGTATTTAGTTTTAAAACTAAATATGTAGCCTGTTAATGAATATTAACTTTGAATCTGACATTATAAATTAATAACATGGTGAAAATCTGACACCAAAAAAATGAAACCCATTTTTTTCTCTTGTGAAAAGCTAGATAACCCGAATTACTGTTAGCGTTTGTCTAACTTTACAAACGACACATCACACTTTTTAAGATCTTTTCTGGTGTTTGATTGGAAGGAGCCACAACTGATCGGTTTTGCTGATGGAGAAAATTAATGATAATTTCAGATTTTCTCCTCATGCATTTCCCTTAGTATATGCAAAACGAAGGTCTCGGCTGCACAGGAAGCGCACCGTCATGAGCGCCAAAATCAGCAATTTTATGAAACGTTCATCTGACTTGATGTACTGCCAGTTGCACACATTTCTGTCTGCCTCGGCGCAGAGATGAAAATCACATTTGATCCACTTCGATAACAGAACTGGGTCATGATTTGAGAAATGTTCCTCGCACCCCAGCAGGGAGAAACACAAGCTCACAGAGAGACACGGTGCTCTCTTTGCCAGCTTACGGTCCACGGCCTGCCAGTAGCTCCTCTGTTGAAAATTATTTTTCTTGGGAGTTAATCATGTTATTTATGGTTATTAGGAAAAAGCAGTCTTGTCACTACCAATTCCAGTGGAAGCGCTCAGAAAATTGGAGGAAAGAGGTCATGAGATGAGAAAATTTCTGTTCAAGTACAGTTTGCGAAATTAGCTGTGAAATTACTTTGTGAATATGAGGTTAAACTGCACAATGTGAATTAATATTTTATAGTGCGTTCAGAAACACTAAAAAAAGGGGGAAAACAAAGAATTTTATGCTTTGTCATTTTTTAAGGAGTTGATGAAGTGGAAGAAATGATGAACATGTGACTGAAAACATCTGTCATGGTTATTATGGCTAACATTGTCCTGAGATATTTATGAACATCAGTTTTCAAATGTTTCCACAGATAATGAAGTGGATTTAAGTCTGGACTTTGACTGGGCCATTCCAACATGAATTTATAAGCCTCATCTAGAGAAAATTATCCATGCTTTTATCTTTAGTTGCATGAATTACTACAACAGTGTCCTTTCAGGTCTGCCTAAAAAAACCAAAAAACCAAAAAAAAAAACAGCTGCAGCTGATCCAGAACGCTGCTGCTGGAGTTCTGACTAAACCCAGGAAGTTAGAGCACATTAGCCCAGTTCTAAAGTCCTTACATTGGCTTCCTGTAGCTCAGAGAATACTTTAAAATATGGTTTTAAGTTTATAAATCACTGAACAGCTTAGCACCACAATACATTAAAGATCGGCTGTTGTCATGGCAACCTTCCAGACCTCTCAGGTCGTCTGGTTCTGCTCTGCATCCCCAGAACCAGAACCAAACATGGAGAAGCAGCATTCAGCTTCTTTGAACCACAAATTTGGAACAAACTTCCAGAAAACTGCAAAACAGCTTAAAGACTGAGTGCATTTAAATCTAGACCAAAAACCCACCTGCTCAGAGTTGCTTTTAAAACATTTATAAGTGAAATAATAAATCCACAATCTGCTGTGTAACAGCGAAATGTAATGTTTGTTGACTGTGCATTCTTTGTATTTTTGAAACGCCGTGTTCCTGAAATTTGCTATACAAATAAAATTTTATTTGATGAATTTGTAAGAAACCAACCAAATGAACTGCTTCTGGTTATAATATGACTGTGAAAACCCTCAAAAAACATGACATTAATTCCCATTTTCCATCCTTAAACACTACAAACAAACCATTATTTTTTAAATAACCAAAGACACAACGTGAATGTTCATCCAACTTTATTAGCATTATTTGAGGATCACATGATGACCAATCATGCTGAGAGCTAAGCCTGGTAGGTGTGCAGTTAGGTAGAACTGGTAATCGTTATCCTGAGCCAATCCTAGTTCTAGTCAGTGAGGATTATTGAAATAGAACAGTGAACACACAAGACCGCTGATTTCAAAGTCCAATTTTAAATCTTCGCAAAACTACTGAGTGACAGAGACACGTTGCGCGGCTTTGGAAATAAGCTGTGAACAAAACAAAGTGAGTGACTAGAACCGTTGTGCATAGTATCTTGAAATATTTGTGCTGACACAGCGAGATGGTAATTGAGCAAAGAGATGCATTACATGCTGCAGATAAATGAGACAAACGGGAATCTCCTGCAGGTAAGAATAGAGAAATTAATGCCCTCAGTCGGCTCCTGCAAAGCTGCAAAACTTTGTGTTAGCGTGCTTTCAGGAGCTAATATATACAGTGTTTTAAGAAGGATATGTACAAGCACTCTTAGATTAACCAAGCCTTATGATTTATGACAGATCAATAAATTAAATAAATAAGGTGATTTGAAAATTAGTTCTCTGTGGAAAAGACTGACGGCATTTAGTAATTTTTCTCCTTTAAGAAACCTGAATATGGCTTTTAATCAGTCGCTCTGGTTTGTTTGCTCTTTCCTATTGTATGACATGACAATAATACAGGACGTTACACATAGGCTGTGTCCACACTGCAGCTTGAAGTGACCCATTTCCCATGTTTTTACCGTAATGTGACGTGTATCTGATCTTTTCATGACAGTCTGAACAAAACAAGTCGGATTCTTTCCGATTGCGACCCAGGCCACTTGGATATCCGAAACGTTTCCGATTCAAATACGATCGAACGCCAAGATCGCATTCAAGAGACCTGAACGTCACCAACACACGTCACTATTCTGTGTCCCCATACGTTGATCTCTAATAGTTGGTCATTATTAGAAGCCAAATTTGTCTCTAATAATATCAATATTTGTGACATTATTGCGCCCTCTACTGAGCATGCGGGACACTTTCAGATTGTTGGTAGTTCACACTGAAGATCGCATACAGGTTTCTTATATTTGGAAGTGTGAACGACCACGGCAAAAAACACAAAACAAACAAACAAAAAAAAGATTTGAGTCACTTTGGGCTGCAGTGTGAATGTAGCTTTAGATAAATTATGTTTATGATGAAACAACAGGACGCAGAACCTAATGGTTCATTGAGCTACATAGAAGAAAGTGAAAATACAAACCCTCTGGAAAATCGTGTAGATGGGAGAACCTTTGAAGGGCAAACTAAGAGCTCCCCAAGGTGCATGCTAGTATTTGTCACATTGAAGCTGTGAAGAGTGCAAATGTGTCGTTCTGTAATCACCGAAAAGCGTTTTGGGATGCAGGGAAAACCCTTGAGTACGTGTGAGAGAGAAAGGGTCTGTTGTGACTTTGATTGGACCGAGACAGAGCAGAAAAGACATTAGTACACAGCAATACCTGGGTCATTTTATGTTCGAGAATCTGAGTTATGTACCGTTAAACCTGGACATTGTGACCAAAATTATTCATCTTCACTCTACTCAACCAAAAACGGGTTTGCACAAGCAACAGCAATACACATCCAGTGTATTATCCAAAGTTTTCTTTTCACAAATAACTGCAACATGCCTTGACATCATGACAAAAAGGTCCTTTCCCCTTTTTTTGTGAGTGAGTGGCCAGTGTAGACGGCTAATGAGGTAGCCAGAGTACCTTCACACTCATTCTCTTGAAAATAACTGCTACATACCTCTGGTGAAAATATAAGAAGCTTCACAAAGTGAAGCTGTGCTACAAGCAAAGTAGCTCTAAAGAAGCTCCTGGTTGTCTTAATCTTCAGCCAAAAAGCCAAAGCTGCAGGCTGTTTTCCACTCAAGATGCAGCAGTGATACTTGGAGGGGTGGAGGAGGGCGGATGGTTGTCAGTGAGGTGCTGGCTAAACACTCCTGAGTTTTCATCCATCCCTGGGAGCTCCGCTGCTAAATCATGGATAAAAATCTGAAGTATTGCCATCATATTTCCAGCAGAAACGTCACAGGGACAAGGCCTCTCTTCTTCCCGCTAGTCAGCCGAAGGAAACCGTCAATCTCCTCGTTTTTCCCGATGCAGATCTGCAGAGGAGGGAAAACAAGAGGCCACAGAACAGGAGCAGGGGTGAGAAAACAATTTTAGGACTTGGTGGAAACTGAGCAGATGCTGCTGTCCTCTATAATTTTAACACTTTCTGCATTAATTTGCATCCGCTTAGAAATAAAAATGCCTCGAGCGAGTGTGTGCATGCAGAAGATAGGAAAAATGTGTGCATCTCCTGGTTGCGCACCTGATTCTCTTTCACAGTCATCTGGCCTTTGTCTCGGTTGCCATGGAAAGCAGCGGTGACCTTCCACACCCGCTCACCCGGTCGGACCCGCTGGACAAAGTTGGCTGGGAAAAATCCCACCTTGTCTCTGCTTTTCCCCTGGTAAACACAACATCCATAAACATTCAGCCTGCTGGTCTACACAGATATGTTTCTCTTTGTTCTGGGAAATTATTCAGAAGTTACTGGAAAGCAAAAGTACTAAAAAATAAACATCATTTTCTGAATAAAACTGTTCCTAATGGGGCCGTTGGAATTAAATTAAAACCCAAATTTACCCTCACATACACAGTAAACAAGACAAATTTAGTCTAGACATGATGTGTAATAAAGTGGAGAGACAAAATGAATGAATAAAGCTTCAAAAAGGAATAGAGCCAGAAAAATTGCTCAAATTGGTCATTACATAAAAAGCAGTCAATCAGCTGATTAGTCCTACTTCATAACCAATAAATGGTTTTTCATTACCAAATTATTGCACAGGAATCATGTCATAATGGATAGAAATGGAGACTTCTACTTTATAGTTGCACAAAAATATATTTTTAACGCCTGAATGCTGCACCTTACGGCCAAAACTCAGTGGAACACAAAAGAACATCAATTCATTATAAATAAATTACGTCTAGCTGCTCCTCTCAAGATTTCTGAGAAAGGAGTAAAAAAATAATCACAAGAGCAAAGAAAAACTTTAGGAAAGCTAAAAAAAACAATAAATGGCTTCTGTGAAAACTTGCTGAAGAGAAAAGCTTGGTTAAAGTTTGTTGAGATAGAAGTTCGGATAGATGTTAAAATGCCAGTGAAATACACTGTAGTCAAATCAGATGAGACCAAAAACACAATGTCTGCTAGAAAAATATTTCTGCACATTATCCCAAAAACAGCAGTGGAGTGGTTCTTGTTTTTTAAGCATGAAGTATTGGCTTACTTGTTATAATAAAAGGATGAAGAAATATGAAATATGAAATAAAAGGATGAAGTCAAGGTAGACTCCCCCCGCCCCCAAGACAATGTTCTCAAACACATCTAAAGAAACTTTTGATTTGTTTCAGACCTACTTCAATCCAATTAAAAATCAGAGTAAATAAATAATCAGAGTTCACAGAAGAGGTGCCAAAAAGAATTAAGATGTGAGAATGGGTCAGAAATACAGATTTATCGAAGCTGTGATTCCCAAAATACACTTGTGCTAAATGTTTAGAACAATCTACATTATTTAAAAGAAATGTGTGGATTTAGTGTGGATTTCATGTCAGACATGTCATGACTTATTTGCCCTCTAAAATAAATACATTTCTAAATGTACAGAATAAGCTGTGTGCTTATGATTTGAAAAAGTCTTCAAACCTTGACGGCCTTCGGTTTAACAGCCGTAAGAATCCTAATCCTTTCAGTTTTCATTATGCGACTCGCTGCATAAACATGCAACTCATCTGTACCATGAACTGAAAGATATTTTTAGTTCTGTATGTAAATTGCTGTTGCCATCATTAGACAAAAAACATTTCTCTTTGTAGACTTTCTAGTTGTTCTCACTTTAAAAGCTGTTTTTTTTTATTTGTAAAGTAAAAAATTAATTTGCATTTAAATCCATGTGCTTACTCATTTTTTTATTTCAATATAATAGCTCACATTATATGGAGCCATTTTATCTACAAAATGATTTAAACCACGCACATTTTAAAATTTGATTGCTAGGCTACGCTTCACAATCATTGCCTCTAAACAGATTTGCCTTCAGCTTCCCAAGGCAGGCGATGCATTAAACATGGGTCACCGTACTATCTGGATATTTATAGTGGTAAAGCTCTTAGCAGAAAGGGCAAAAACTTGAGCTTTTGAAATATTCAAGGGATAAAAATTACTACACTGGAGGGCCGCCCACCTTCCACCAGTCTTCGTTGGAGTCGTCCGTGACTTGAATTCGATCGCCAGGCCTGCAGACACAAACATAATATGTAATATGAATTACTGTATGTGCCATGTAGATACAGCCATACAGGTATCTAATAAACTAAGTAATAATTAGTTTTGTAACCCTCTGAGGCCTAAGTTTCAAACCTCTACCTGGATGTTTTTGCTTATTTTAATTCTACACAGTTCTTTAAATGTCTTGTGAGTAAATATATTTGCCCATAACAACTGGAACTTTCAATTTCTAGCAAGTTATTTTTGCAATTTACCATCTATTATAACAGTGTTTCATCAGATTAAACAAACAAAAAAAAAAAAACATGCTCCCTGCATCGGTGGGAGTAAAATTACCGTAATAACCCAATATTAGCTGGAATCGCAACATTTCCCCTTTCAGAAACCGTTGGAATTTTTCAGATAGCGCAACGTGTGGCGGAATTACGGTACTGCAAATTTGGCTTGTAAAAATGTGTCGTCGCTGACACGTTTGGTCTCGAATGGGTCGTGGTACTATCACTGTTATCATAATAGGACCACAAAATATTAGCCAATACCCAACCCTTATTCACTGCATTAACAGTGAGCAATTAAATATTACCAAGTATTTTTGGTCAAGTTTCCAGAGCAAATATCATAATAAACTTGAAATAAGATGAAACTAACTTAAAAGAAGCTTTATAGCTAGATATAGAAGCTCTTGTTCCATTGGCAGATTATTTCGCTTATAACAAGGCATTTTTCCAATGTTATAAGTTCATTTATCTGCCAATGGAACTATATTGATGCTTTCCCACCAAAATTAAGGAATTATTTACTTAGAAGAAGTTGTGAAAAGTTACTTGTAAGTTAGTTTGTCTTATTCCAAGTGTGCTAACATATTTGCACTTGAAACTAGTCCAGAAACACTTGGTAAGATTTTGTGTTTTTGCAGTGTTTAGATTAGTTGCAGGTGTGGTACCACCCACACTCAGCAGTTAGGTGTACCTGCTAAGATACAAAAACTATTTTCTGACATGCACTCAGTGCAGCTGTTTGTCCTTCCCAGCCTCCCAGCAGGTTCCTCCCTCCCAGTCTGAGCCTCCTGCAATCGTCCTGCTGAGCAGGCAGATGGTGTATGAATGTCCTTTCTCACCTGGCCACTCTAATTCATGCAAAATCACGCATACAGTACACAAAGAAATCTTACTAACTGTAGTTCCAGGTCATTCTTCTCCTGAGGCAGAAACTTGTAGAGGGCGATGTACGTGTGAATGGAGTGAACTTCGACTCGCTTCGGAGTCTGACGACAGCAAACGCGCAGGATTAAAAACAGTCGTCAAATTTGTCCAAGTGCAGAACCAAAGGAAAGAAATAAAGAGGAAGACAGACTCGCAGAGAATGCTTGTTCTAATAAAAATAAGCTGAAAGAAGAGGAGAATGCTGACTACACACCTTCAGGCTGACCCTGTCCTCTGAATCAGCCTTCTCGCTTTCAGGAGGGGTGAGCACTGGAGAGACAGACACATAAACAAAGACAAAAAGGAAAGGGACGGATAGACAATATGAAAGGTCACATGGAAGAAATAGACAGTGGAAAGAGTAAAAGTGCAAAGTAAAAGGAGCGGGATAAAGAGAGAGAGAGAGCTGATGACACTTTGTGACCGAGACAGCAAGGCAGAAGTGAAGGTCAGGTACTGTAAAGTGGTGGCAGAACAAACAGAGATGATCTTTTCTCCTGGGACTAAAGAGCAAAAGGGAAAAGTACTGGATACACACACAAAGAAAACCTCAAGTCTACACTGTAAATGATATCATAGCAGCATAGTCCTTTAACTTTTTGACATTTAGCTTGTGGTATCTCTTTACCAGACACGTGTACCACTCCAGATCTCAAATGTCTGTTTCGGAGATGAACTGGAAATCTACAAGGATTCGTCGGGGTTTTTTGTACTCTGAACACCGATGCTTGTGTTAAAATGTTTGTATTTTATGTTTGAGAAATCCTTGAGTTTCACACGGCAGCCATTCAGGGTGCCTTAATGCCAGAACATACACTGTACCACCCATTTACCCAAAGCTCCTCCACCACTCAGCTCCTCCAGACTAGTGGCAGCAGCAGCAATTAGCAAACACCTGGTGGAACTGCGAGTCTGCTGAACTTATAATACAAACTACTTCTCAGTCCAAAGCGCCTACGAACAATTAAAAACAGCATCATGGAGAAACGTAGTTGTGATTAGGAGCTTCTTAAAGAGACAGAGGCCAATGTAAATATACCAACAATAAATAACTGAAAATATCGATGTAGTGTTTTTGTTTTCTTTATTTATTTAGAAAGGCATATTGGCTTTTTATTCAGGCTGCTGTACTGTTTGTCACTTTTACAACGTTTGCTCTTTTTATTCCCAAGTTTTTGTGATATGAAAAGAAATCATCTGACACAAACAAATGACAATTTGTACCTTTTTGTACCTTTTTGTCTTATCATATTGGTAAAGAAGCAAACTGAGCTGAAGCCATATATTTAGTAAATCCCCGGTAGGAAGAACATATTCCAACAAAGCCAGAAAGCTTTAGACCTCTGTTTTGTCATGGAAAATGCTAAATTTTGAAATTTAAGTAGTGTAATGCATCTCTGATCCAATAAGAAATTATTTGTGCTTAAAAAAAAGCATAGAATTAGCAGATGAATGCAAAAGAAACAACTTACTTCCTGGAATAATTTCCTCTTCAGCGATTGGTTGGTTTTCTAGTTTACCTTGCAGTGCATCAGACTGTGATAAAGAAAGCAAAGTCACGTTTCCATTTAACATGAACTTTAACTTAAATGGTGTGTATTTTATACCTCATGACAAGGGGATTCGGAGATACTTCCAAAGCTGGAGCGACTCATCTGAGCCAATGACGTCCCATAACGCAGTGCTTCATACACAGGGTCAACGATGACATTCTCTGTCTCTGTACAAAGACACAATATTACGATGAGACACTGCAGTTGTTTGTCGGTGTGACAAATCATCCAGAGGTTTCATCCCTCACCCTGGGCAGCCGGAGCCTCCTGGACTATACTCAGCGGATCAATGGTTAGCAGAGGAGAGCTGAAGTTTCTCTTAAAGGCTCCAGACTGAAATATTAGAAGACAAGAAGAGATGCGAAGAGAGCATGTTACTTGGAATAGACAGAAGACAAAAACGAATTCTGCACAGGGAAATGCAAAACCTTAGCAGATTCAAAATGCCTCAAGACTTAATGGTGAAACTCAGAGCACCTTCACTAGCAACTGCAGTCCAACATCATGCTGCCTTAACCCTCACATTACCAGTGTCTGAGGAAAACAACGGACTTAAACACACCACAAGACATCCCCACCAAATGTCTAAATCTAAGAATTACACAGTATGACTAAGTTCACACTTCAGTCCGAAATGACGCTTTCAAATATATGCGACTTGTTTGTGGTCTCCAGTGTGAACTGAAAACGACCTGGAAGTGACCCACATATGCAGTAGAGGGTGCAATAATGAGATGTTCTTTAAGAAATTACTACAATATTTAATGTAGTAATTAAGCAACATATGGGGCAATTTTTCTGCCATAATTCGAGAGCACACATTTTCAGTCTGAAAGCAGTACTTCATGTCTGTCGTTCTCTAAACTTTTAATGCTTGTACTCAGAACTTCTGCTCTCTTTCAAATATTCACTGTGCTTTCTCAAACCTTTCTCCTCACACTCAAAACTTCTCTCTGTTCGGATCAGATCTCCGCTTGAAAACTTCTCTGCTCACTTATTACGAATCATTTTCTGCTTGTGCTTGGAACGAAGAAGCGCTGTCGCCTGGCAACCTCTCAGCCAATAGAATGAAAGTGTTACACTGGGTGCGTTTGTTTCCTTCTAGTGGATGTGCCTGTGTGGCTACCATCTATTGTAGCAACCTGCATTGCCCCACTGCAGGGCGGCACATCGTAATACTTTTGTTTAAAAAAATGGTGCTAAATTCAAGCCTGGCCGTTGGGAAAACACCATTACATCCTGCAATGTCGACAAAGGATCATGAGCTCAGTAAATTACATAGTATTGCATCAGTGTTGTATTTGAAGACATTTGTAAAAAGCTCACACCTGCTCCAAACTACCTCTGTTTTACCACAGGGGAAAAGCAAATAATTGCTGTTGACATTTCTCCATCTGAGCAGTCAGAACGTACTCAGGTTGAATCAGAAGGTTCTAGGCATCGATTCATCCCTTTTGAAATCAAACAAAAAGTCAGTTACTCAGTTTCATTTATCCATTTCCTTCACTGTTCTTATATGTTAACAGCTAAAAAGTGAAGTACAACAGAAAAGAGTGAAGATGCACGTGTGTGTGCAAAGCTTTCCTGCACTAACAGTAATTTTTTGTGCAGTGCTCAGCATTCCTAGTTTCCCATTAAAAGTATTTTACATCTTAATGTTTAATTAGCATTGATTACAAAACAGATTTCAGGATTGTAGAGTCATTAATGACTCTGATTACGGAGATATTTTAAAGTGTATGGTCAGCACATTAGCTGAAAACGAGCAAAGAGTGGTGAAGTTATAAATAACGCACTGTGAAAAAGTATCTACCTCTGGTTTTGCTTTGCCACAGTTACGTGTTTCATGACTGATGAGGCGACGATTATATTAACATTTAAAGTAGATAACAAGGTTGGATTCTTCATGCTAGATTTTATGGTATAAAAGTTATAGTCATGTAAATGCAGGTCTGAGCAGGACTGAAATTGAAAAGTAAATAAAAAAGTAGTGGGTGGCAAAAGAGCTGTTGAATGTTTGTTTCATAAATCAGCAAATTTTTGTTTGCACATTTTGTTGGACTAACTGAATTATGAAAAGCTGAAGCATCTAAAAGAGGTGAACGTGTTTCTTATTTTTTAAATGGCCTTTAAACTCATGGTCAGTCATGCTAAGCCGGTCCATTTCTCCAAGGCGTTGCTCCCAACGGCCAAACTTAGTTGTAGCTCCCTCAAGGTCTTTGAAGATCCACAGCATAACAACAATTAATTTGTTTCTTAATTTCATATGCTTAGCTGTGTATTTTAACAAGATGTGAAACATAAAGTGCCACTGAAAATTATAAACAGACTGGGCGATAATTCCATTTTATCAATCAAAGTTTTGGTTTTGGAAGATTTATTTTTTTGGGAAAATGTGGACAAGAATAAGGTTGTAATATTAGGAGACATTTTTGAGAGAAAGAATTAATGAAGAATCTTGAACATAATGCAAACTTATACTTTTGTATAGTTTTTGCATATAAAAGTCAATAGAAATACAGCATCTTTTAAATTAGCATCAGATTAATATCAGTAAGGTTTTTTCTGATTAAATCAACTTTTAGCTCATAATTGTAAGGCATTTTTTTCTGCTAAAATTATGAAAATATTCTTTCAATTAAACAGAAATTCTTGTAACCTGGCCATAGGTTTCCATCATGCGACTCACTTTTATATTCCATAAAAGTGAAATAAAAGCCACTTTTATAAAATATTTTCTGTCATTTGTAGAAAAGAAAGCAAAAAAACTTTTAGCAAAACCAGACCTCAGATCTGGTTTTAAAATAAATCAGAGATTTTATTTTTAAGCCATTTCCCTCAGCTGTAATAATTTTAGTGAAAAACTTTAATTTACATACATAAATGCGGGCTTACACTCCTAATTTCACAAAACGGCTAATCCGTGCCTTGATGAGTGTGCAGTGATTGAAAAGGACACTGAATTGCTTAGAGCATGCACATCCTTGGGGGACAGTGCTCGCCTCAAACACAGCAAATTTCACACTGAATTAGGCAGACCAGCTGGTACAGAGAGATATTGATTTTCCAGCAAAGTTTAGAGGAAATGTTGCATCCAGACAAGTGAGAGAACGAGGGTAAAGAAGCAGAAAGGTCGTAAGACAGACAAAATATGGGGATGTAACCAGATGAACTTTACTACTGCTAGACTCAGCCGTTTTTCTTCTGATAATGCATGGCATACAGAAGAGGGGGAAAAAACGTGATCCTCTGCTACTCTTTCATACATTTCCAGTCAATCCATGTTCCAATTAAACCTCCACCTTTTTGTCTTTGCTGGTGTGAAAAAAGGGCTTTATTCTCTCTCTACAAGCCAGGGATTTTGGGACTGGGCATATTACCAGGGCTAAAAGGCTGCGCCAAATGACTCAGAGACACTTAAGGCATCCAGATGCTGTTTAATTCTGCTGATACAGAGCATTCTTAATTTGTGTCTTGTCTCCAAGGAACAGCCACATTCCCAGTACATTTTGGAAACAATTACAGTAGATCTAATTAATTATGTGACTTTTTTTTTTGTTCGGGGTGAAGCAAAGGAGCAACGGAAACACAGAGAACTTCACATAAACAATCAGTACAAAATAGCCAATTAAGCATTTTTGAGCTAATAAGCTTCCTTCCACAGCACAGGAAAATCTGTCACACTTAAGCTAAAAGCATAATATTTATGAAAACCTTGATGATACTGTATATTTAGAAGATATTAGGCATATGGCTGCACAATGGCATAACTGTTGGAACTGTTAAGCTGCAGGAAAAAGACCTGGATTGGAGACAAAGTCTGAAATCTTTCTGCACAGAGTTTGCATGTTCTTCCTGTGCATGTCTGACTTCTTTCTGGGTACTCCAGTCCAAAAACATGACTGTTAGGTTAATTGGTCTCTCTAAATTCTCTGTAGGTGTGAGTATGTGCAGATAGGCAACAGGTGAGCATTTTGAATTGCCTTGTTGCTGAAAATGTGCTATACAAATAAAATTACCTTATCTTACCTTTATTGGCCATTTAGCATCATCATCTCCATCAAGTGCAAAAGGAGGCTGCGCTCCGCCCACATGGATAATTTTTTAACTTAGGCTGTAAATTGTGTTTAGCAAATAAGCTGTAAGTTTTGTTATCCTCGGTAGCGCACAAGCGTGCGCTACCGAGAGCGGTGGAGTGAAAGACTCTTTTTAACGTGAAAAACCGTTTCTAAATCACATTATGACTTTTCTTTAACATCCAACAAAGGGGAGCCGTGCGGATGCCGAGGCAGCTCATGCCGCCCTGAGCGGTTGCCCATATCAGAAATCTCCACTGTCAATTTCTTGTTAGGAAACATTGAGCCTCTTACCTTGCCGTTACAGGCCTGCTGAGATAGTTCAGAGGAACACCAAAGATGAGCCGCCAGCTTGCAGGCTTTACAACGGAGCCCTTGCTTGGAATTTCCTGAATACACAGCATATGAAAAGCACTTTCCAGTCAAGTCAATACGATAATAAACTGCTGAGCAGCTTGCTAACTGACCTACCTTGGATCATATGTTTGCATCGCTGGCAGCTGGTAGGCCTACGGAAGACATGCTCCTGGAAACAGTGAGTTTTGACTGGTTGCATTGGCTGAGACTTCAGCTGGCTCTTTAATGTCCGGGACAGCGAAGGGCTGATGGAAGGGGAATGTGACGACAAGGAAGGGTTGGGGCTGACTGATGGGGATAGGGAGGGAGAGCGCTCATAGCCCAGAGGGGATTCAGAGAAGGGAGGAGGAGACGATGGAGGTGGCGGCGCTGTGATGATGGCCGAGGCCGGCCGAGATTCGCCGTTGCTCCGTTGGAAGAAGTTATCCACGCTCTTGCTGCGTATGACTGATTTGAGGGACAGGGAGCGCTTCAGCCGCTGCAGCTGGAACACAAAGGGAATGTTTTTAGACTGCTTTGTACAAAAAAGAATGGCTCAAATTGAGCAAACATCTACGTGTTTCAGAGAACGATGGTCTGAAAGCTACACATGCTAGAAAAAAGCAAGCACACACAATCAGAGAAGCCACATGAGCGGTGAGCAGCATTTCAAGATTTCCAGGATTTTGTTTGGCATTTCACAAATTTTCACTTCTCCATATGTTCTATTTTCTGCTAATTTTAACCCTCTAAGTCCTAAACGGATCCAGCTGTAATCCCGCCACAAGTTGTGCTATCTGAAAAATTTCAACAGTTTCTGAAAGGAGAGACATTGTGGTTTCCAGCCAAAATTGGGTTATTACGGTAATTTCACTCCAGCCGTGGCAGGGAGTGAAATTAATCTGATGGACACTCTTAATAGAAGGTAAACTGCGGAAATAATTTCCTAGATATTGAAAGTTCCAGTTGTTATTTATAAATGGGCAAATATATTTACTCACAGGACATTTAAAGAACTTCGTACAATACAATAAGCAAAATTATCCAGGCAGAGATTTGAAACTTAGGTCATAAAGGACTAAATTACATGACACAATTTCTGTATTTTTGTTTGCAAATGGTTTTAAAGTCAACCAAATAAAAGTGTATTAGAGTTTGGATTCAAAAAAGGGATAAATTAGCCAATCTCAGTGAAAATATTTTATGCTTCTGCATTTAGTTTCTCCACAGAGAAAGAGGAACCAAACCATGCAGTTTTTATCAAGTAAAAGTTTCAGCCAGAACATACTTTTTTTAAAGAAACCGCTGGGATCCTTCAGATAGCGTAACCTGTGGCGGGATTACGGTACTGCAAGTCTGGCTGCGTTGCCGGCGACACGTTTGGTCTGGAAGGGTTGAAAACCGGTTGCAGATACAGTACTATGATATTCACGAAAAAAAAACAACTGAAAACCAGGGGAGGAAACGATGCTCCCCATCTAATTCCCAGTAAATTCAACAAGCCTTTATCAGTGCAAGCCCTTTTACTTTAGGTTTTTATTATTTAAAATATTGGCAGGCGTTTAATGTGAAAGCAGGTGCCCAGCTTGAAGGGCTATTCAGGGTTTAAACTCTCTGGATGCTGAACGCTGTCCAGACTGTCCCTTCAAAGTCAAGATAACTTCTCATCTTTTGTTTTTATCTTTCTCCTCCACTTTTCCTTAGACTGCAGATTTACAGCCTCTTTTGAACCCACCTATGTCAATACTTCTTAAAATTCACGTTGAATTAATGCTATTGAGCGCCACACATCTTCACTGTAGGCAGGCAAACGTTTTGTTCGTCTTTGCTGCCGTTTTCCTTATGAACAATTAAGAGATTCTGAAATTATGGGAGGGCGGTATATGGAAATAAAACTGAAGTGGAGTCGTACATTAAGGGGGAAGGCTGACGGATGAGGACAAGGACGTAATGGGTTTCTGACAGTGAAGAGCAGCTCTCCAGTTTGCGATGAACTCATTATCTGGCTGTAGTCACAGCGTTAAACCACACAGATTAAGTTATCGTAATGATTTCCAGGTTCACGTGGCAGTTGTGAAGAAATTTAGAGAAACATGTCAAGATATTAACAATGTTACAACCTCCCTATCATGTTTATTGCACTTCTTAACTTTTATATCCACCACATTGCCCATCTGTGTTCACTTCCCCCCAAAAAATAATCAATAATATTGAGCAGGTTTCTCCTCTATAAGCTACAGATTTAAAGAATCCAATTAGATTGAGTGATGAAAAGACCCACTAGGTTCCTCTTATAAATGCTTTCAAGAGAAAGCTGAGTTTATGCTTTCTTTAATGGTCTTTTCTTGGCTCAACTGAAGCCCCATTCAGTAATGAGTGTTCCTCTCTATTAGATCTTTATGCTGCTTTACTATGCTGATCTTCTGTCTGGTTTGGAAGGAAAAATGTTGTCTTCCTGTAAGCTAATTTTCTAATTGAGCTGTAAAATCCATCTCTATTTTTTTTGGTAAATGTCCCTACAAAATATGTAGTTTGGCTCACAAAACATGACAACGAATAATTAGGTCCGCTGAGAGAAACATCAGGGCTTGTTCAGGTCTAAGGTCTGGAAATGGGCAGTCTGCAGACCCCACACAACCTGGACACTGTTTAGACTTTAACCTCCAGGTCATTGCATTAATCTAAAATGGAACCCTACTTTTTAGGTGAATCAATCAATAATATTTGTGTAGCACATTTCTGCAACAAAATCCAGAAATCCATGAAAACATAAAACATAATAAAGAGGTCATAGTCAACAAATGTGAAAACCAGTAAGAGACAGCAATACACATCACATGCAGCTCTGTGAGATCACTTAAAATGATCAGTTTCTCTGATTTTACTCTTTATAGGTAGATGTTTGAGTATAATGAACATTGTTCTTTTATTCTATGAACTGCTGACAACATGTCTCTGAAATTCCAAGCACAAATTTTGTATTTATTAGCAGAAAAAGAGAAATGGTCAAAATAACCAAAAAAAAATCCAGTTCTTTCAAACCTCAAATAATTCAAAGAAAACAAGAAGTTCATATTCATTTTGAAACAACAATACTAATATTTTAACTCAGGAAAAAAATCAGGAATCAATAGTTGGTGGAAAAACCAGAAGGTTTATAATAAAGTTTAGTGCAGTAGATTCTTGGTTTTTTCCAGAGATGCGTGTTGGTCCAAACATCAGATTATTTATATGTTTAAAACCCAAAAGGTAAAATGTTTCTTATCTTTGTACATTCACCAATCACATCCACCGTCTGGGTGAACTGTATGCCAGTAAAAACTTAATTTTTATGCATTACTGTGCTGCTCATTGCCTCAGCTCCCCTCTCCGCTGTTTCCTACCAGTAATCACAAACCTCTCTTTCATCCAACAATCACACTTCATTGTACACCTTGATTTTACTCAGTTCTCTAACAAATCTGACGTGTTTTTGTGCTCATCCTCTACTTTGATTTTTCATCACTCTTGCTTGATATTCTGCAGTTTTCAATGTGAAAACAATATTATTTGTTCCATCAAGAAACTAATCATTTTCATTCCTCATTTTTGTTTATAAATCATTTTCATGTCTATATATGCAGACTAAAAAAATGTAATTAAGTCTTCTAAAAGCTTAGGTTAAAAAAAGCACCAAATACTATCCTGATTTAGTTTATCATCTCCACTGTGCACAGACATGAGACATAAGACAATAACAGCCGTCTACGCTGCAGGGCATCACACTGCAGAGACTCCTCTATCTTTATCATCTCCAAAGCTTTATAGTTACAGTTATAATAGATGTGCAGCATTGTGTTGGAAAAGTTGCTGGTTAATTGGTAGTTATTTTAGTCTGCAACCTTCCCTGAAAAACAGTTCAGAAACCAAAAGCTCAACTCATAACTATAATATTTACTGATAATACTGTGACTCTCTCCAACATTTTAACATCTATTTATGGATCACAGAACCCAACACAGTCCTCACTGAACTAGATCCATCTCCATAGAGATTAGAATAAAGAACGTGTCGTAAAACAATTCATAAATGCCACTGATTTCCATACGAAAGGAGAAAAAACATGCACAGATTCTTATATGGCACACAATTGATGCTAAGTGAAGGATAAGTAGCATCTATTGTGAAATCATCTGACACACTGAGGTCAGGGTAAGTGTATCGTTTTTCTCACAATGACCTGAGCTTTGAATTAAAGGTGATTTCGACGGGCATCCATCCAGCTGGAGAGCATTTGGTAAACATGAATTCAGTCAATCTTTTTTCAGGGAATGCAAGTAATTCTTCTGCTGACCAACAAAAATTAAAAAATGTTTTGAACAAGTTCAAAACATGTTTTGTATTATATTGATTTTTATATTAATAACTTTTAGGTTTTTCAATACTATTTGCCACATAAAATATAAAAAACAGAGTTCTGACTTTTGATTTTGACTTTTCAGATATAAAAGTCATCATTCTGAAGATTAAAGTCAAAATTCCAGAGAGGAAAAAAAATAAAATTTCTGAAGAACAAAGACCAAATTTCAAAAAGATGAAAGTCAAAATTCTGAAGAAAAAAGTCAAAATTCCGAAGAGAAAGGTAAATATTCCGAGGATAAAAGTCAAAATTCTGAAGAAAAAAAGTCAAAATTACAAATAAAAAGGTAAAAATTACCAAGAAAAACGTCACAATTCTGAAGATTAAAGTACAAATACAGACAAAATAAGCACTTTTTATTTTATTGGCCCTAATCTTCTTCCATAGTAACCCCTACAATCCCATTGATTTTTGTAATTTCAACATGAAATGGGGAAAACCTGAAGGTTTATAAATAGTTCTGCAAGGCATTACAGACACAACAAAATCTCTGAAAATATGAAGATTCAAAATTCCCCTGTCAGGAATTTTGAAGTCTCAGCCTGTTTGGGGAAAATAAGAAAATACAGCAGGCCATGATTGAAGGCAACCAGGTTGCTGTATGCACGGTTACTTTACCATTATATGCAAATGAATGAGCCATTGTGATTGTCAGCGGTTTCTAAGAGCCCCTTCTGCAGTTAAGCCCTTTTAACTGCCGGATTTGGAAATGAAAGCCTCTTTCTCTGCACACTTTGGCAGGCAGCTTGTGGGCTGCTGGAGTCTGCTAAAATGCAAATCACCAAAAAAACAACAGGCAGGCCTTTTAGAGCCACACACAGAGGTGTGAATGTAACAAGAAGAGAAGGATGAAAGAATTCATACAGCAGCTGCCATTCTGGTATAATAGTAAAGTTGTTTCACCTTCTGGGGAAATAAAAAGGGGAACAAGGAGCCAGGAAATCATCAAGGCGCAGATGATCAAATTATCATCCAATTACTTTGTGCATTAAGTGTTAAATTAGTAAAACAGTAATTATCAAACAAAACTCTAAAAACTTATTCTACTCACAGACCTTCAAGTCAGCTGAGACTTTATTTTACTTAACTTTTATTTTCTGTTTTACTGCTTTGAGTTCTTAATTGTTTAGATTTGTCATTTTATTTCTGATGTTTTTTTTAAATCGCTTCATAAATAAAGTGATGATGATGAAAACTCAGATATAAATCCGTTTTCTGCTATTTTCCTTTCAGTCCAACCAAGTTCTATATTAGGAATAAAATTATATGGGTAAGAGTTTCAAGAGTTAGTGAACAAAATAAACAGTTTTCCCTGACTGAATACATGTTGGACTCCCAGGGTTTTCCTCAGAAAACTCACTAAGCCCCGTGTTTGGGTTGCTAGGGCAGCCTTTGAGTTGCCCGCCATGTTTTTGAGCTAAAACATGTTTTCTAGCGGACAGGAAATGCTTTACTGGAAAACTGGAAGATTAATACCTAAATACAAACTATAAGGTCTTAAAAAAAGGCAATCATTAAAAAAAACCCAAAACAAATAAATTAACAATGCTCAGCCTGGTGGGGGCACATGTAAAGCCTGGTGGCCCGCCAGGCTTATAATACACATATTTTTGCATCAACACAGCAATAGTAAGCCTCGAGGTTGTAATTTTGATGTTCTCACATGATCCCAGATTAAAAGAAAAACAGCCAAAGTGTCGAGTAGTAAAATGTAAACCCTAAATTGATGCTACATCTCATCCTCCACCTGGTTGTCATCATGAGTTATACAAATAAACCCAGATATTTTTATCTTACAGAAATCTATTGCTGGCCCCAAACATAGTGAAAACAATTCTGATTAGTTTCTACATTATGAAACTTCATTTTTTAAAAACAGGTTCAAAATTCTGTAGTCATTTGGATGCACTTCGATGTATGAGTTATGATATTTTATGTCAGGATTTGTATTTCCCCAAAGTGTTTTTTGTTAAAAAATATTAGTAAAGTAAAAAAGTTAAGTAAAAAAAAAAATATAGAAATCTAGGATTTTTTTTCTAGGTGATCAGTTGTAATTTCCTCCAAATGCAAAGTTGTTATTTGGTAAATGCATCAAGAGTAAGAGGAACTGGATATTCCTGAGTTGGTTTTTCGTCTGTCTGCCATATTGGATTTAACTAAAATTTTCTTGCACTTGCAGTGGATGGCCAGTAGTTGGCAGTGTATTGTGTGATGCACTAGTGTCCACTTTAGTGGTCTCTATGCATTTATAACATAAAAATCCCCAAGAAGCATAAGAAAGTGGTTTTTTGATAGCTGTCCACTGCAGTGACCGCTATGCACGAAAGGGTTAATTTTATTTTATTTAGGGGTGTCTGACTAAAATAGCTCCAGTTTGATTTATTTTAGAATTGAAGCAGTGACGATATTCTCTGTTTTATGCAATTCTTGCTGGTGCTTTCAGCCTTTAGACTTATTTTTGCCCAGTCATTTTGGCATGGAAATCATAAACATATCCAAGTCAGGCAAAAATTATATGACTGAGTGATGCATCCATCTGCAAACAGAGATATGAAATAAACAAACACAAGTAGGCTGAATCTGTTTTGTCCAGAAATGTCATCAGCACTCATTAAGTTTGCAGATTGACGCTGGCATGTGTAAGAAACACTCTGAAAGAAGCTGAGATTTTATTCTTCAAGAAGAATGCAGCTAAATAAATGCCAGTGCTGTTACACAATGCAAATGAAGAAAATCTGCATGTTACACAGCTGGGAAAATACACATGCAAGGCTCGTTTAATGAGCTGCAAATAACCTGGAATCATAGCAGAAAATTACAAAACGATGAATTTAGTTTAATGTAGTCGACTGGTGCCCGTTTTATCTTCCATTATTATTCAGAGCATCTCTAAATAGCCTTTATCTTTACAATCAAGCACTAACTAAGGGTCAGGGAGTGAAAAGATCATAACGGAAAATTAACAGTGATGGTGCAGCAGAGGAAAGAAAAGGGATGAGGAAGTGAAGGACAGGTGGAAAAGGTCATCGGACTGAGGAAATGGAAAGAGAAAAGTGTTACATAATCTATGTGTGGGGCATAAAAGTAATACAAAACTGATAAGGAGGTAAATGTGAAATGAAGGTGAGAGGAAGAGCTGGAAAGAAACAGTTTTCATCATTGCAGCCTCATTAAAATGTCTCTGTGTTGGCCAAATATCCAGTGAACTGTGTAGAGGCCCTGGAGACTGCTGCATATCTCCACCTTGCATTATCAGCAGACTCAGCCACTTCAACGACTTTATTAAACTTTATGTAGCGTGCAATCATAATTTCATCCTCACTGAAACAACAGAGGATTCATACAACAGTCCAGGAATTGCAGAAACCGTTGAGAAGATGAGGCAAATAAAACGCTGCAGCCTGCTGAATATTAGACAATTTCCAAATTCATGGTTATTTGATTGTTCTGGATAAAAACAGATGTGTAAAATCATCAAACATGCCATTTGTCTAAGAGGACATCTTGCCTTGCAGCTACACATCACCTTCCTGAAAGAATAGCCTATTGTTTTTAGGAGGTGGTGCTTGGAGAACATAGAGGAGCGTTATAGCCTCTGCAAGTCTGGTGGCCCAGCAAAAGTACTAAGAGAGAAATGACACGGTTAGCAAAGTATTTCATAGTTTAAATCTTAATTGTGATTGCTGTTAATGTAGATGAATGTCATAGGATGACTGAGGGAACCTTTTAAACCTTTTGTGACCCAAGTTTCAAATCTCCAGCTGGATATTTTTGCTCATTTTAATTGTAAGCAGTTCTGTAAATGTCCTGTGAGTAAATACATATTTGCCTATTTATCCATAACAACTGGAACTTTCAATATCTGGCCAGTTATTCTTGCAATTTACCATCTATTAAAAGAGTGACCCTCAGATTAATTTCTGAGGGACAGTGAAATTGCTGTCATAACCCAAAACCGTTGTAATTTTTCAGATTATGCAAAGTTTGGTGGAATTACAGTTCTGCAGATTTAGCTGGATTGTCGCCTCAGTGTCCAAAAGAAAAAACATAAGTGCAATCATTTGCATATTGAGAGTCTACAGAGGCTGATAATCTCCCCACTCTGCTCCTGGATTACCGTTTAAACTTGTGAGTTTTACGTCAAATCCACATGAATTAAATGACAGAAATTAATTCTCTCACTGAATCTTTGATTCATTTTGTCCAGCTGCAGACTATTAGACTGTCCAATCAGAGTCAGGTATTGTGTAGTTGGTGCTTTTAATCAGTTTTTAGTTAACTAAGTTAACTAAAAAGTCTATGGAACACAAAATGTCAACAAAATCACTCTCCATTTCCATCCATCCATTTTCTTTGCACCCTTGTCCCTTGGGGGGGTCGGGAGGGTTGCTGGTTCCTCTCCAGCTGACGTTNGAGACATACAGGACAAACAACCATGCACACCTAGGGACAATTTGGAGAGACCAATTAACCTAACAGTCATGTTTTTGGATCATTCTGTTCTTCTAAAATCCTTCAGAAAATCCTAAAAATGCACTGAATCGTGGCTTATTGTATCGCTCAACAAATATCGTAATACATATTGTATCGTGACCAGAATATCGTATTGTGAAATTATTGTACCCCTATTTTTTAACCCCTATTTTTTACCACTAAATATTACGATAAAGCTTTAACTTCATATTCCCAAGAGCTATTTTAGAGATTCTTGAAGAATGAGATAAAGTGAGAGATTACATTTCTGCTCATCTTCTCAAATATTAATACAATCCTGAGTGAAAGGTATTTGAATGACATGTGCTCCAAGTGATTATAGAGGAATAATAATATTTTTGGAGTCGTCACCTTGCCTGTAGGTGGAGGAGGTGGAATAACTATTCACTCTGTGTCACTGCCTCTCTTAGAAGCACTCTAGAAAGCTGGTGGGCCCACTTAGCACTGTAATAAATACTCCAAGGGAGAACAGAGAGGGATCGAAGAGAGACATGAAGGAGAGCTGCTGCTGACGGGCTGAGACAGATGGATGCAAAAGACGGATATCTGAAGGTTGAGGTTGTTGGGAAATTATTAAAATAGCAGGTGTGTCAAAAGAAATAAAGAAAGATGTAAAAGAACCTCTTGTGACATGTGTTTAGTAAAATTTCTCTTCATTCCTCTGCAGGATGTTTAAGGGAATGAACTGCCAGCAGGGGCTTGACAAACATCTAAACTACATGGTCGATGTAGGTTGGAGATCCATTTTGTCTTGACAACCACTTGGGTGAATTATGACTGAGCCCCTAGCAGGACACTGCAGACATCTGCTAGATGATTGGCTCATAAATTCAAGCGCCACCTCGCTGCCCACCATTCATTATCGTATCTGTAGACAAACAGAGACAACAACAAGAAATCTGCTCTGCTGGGCTTAATCTGGGCCCCCGTGGAAACGACCAACAAAATATATCAGAAACTAATAATCTCTGGCAATTAGGGCTGCTTGTTAGAGCTCAGCTGAAAGTGGAAAAATTAATAGGGGGGTCAAATAATGAGGAGGTATAAGTTTAAGATTTATATGAATGTAATGAAGATAATAAGCGGACTAAAGCCTTAATGCTACAAGATTAGGATTAAATCCTAATTTGTGGATTAACAACAAATAGGAGGTAGCTACAGTATTTACTTTCTTACAATTTGTCAAAGTAAAATCACAAATTTTATTTATCTAACTAGCTAACCAACTAGCTAGGTGTGGAATTAATTAAGACTACTGCAAAATGATCAATTTATATGATTTTGTACATTTTTTATTTATGTTTCAGTAAATCGCACACTGTTCTTTTATTCTATGAACTACTGACAACACGAGTCCGAAATTCCAAGCAAGATTTTGCATTTACTTGGTCAAAATAATAGAAAACAAGTTCATATTCATTTAGAAACAACAATATTAATGTTTTAACTCAGAAAGAGTTCAGAAATCAATACTTGGTGGAATAACCAGGAGGTTTTCAATGGAGTTCAGTGCAGTGGACTCATTATATATCATACCATTCATTTGTATTGAACCCCCTTAACTCTAACAACCCTAAATAAATTTAACAACGTTAAAAGTTTCCCATTTACTGAACATTTGTGTGTAATATAAACTCAGTATAACTATAAGTTTATTCTATAGATGTTATCCAATTATTGAACAAAGAGCATCACCAGAACCTCGATTGTTCATAACATTGTTATGATATGAAATAATATCTTTCATTCATTTAAAAATACAGAGGGGGAAGAATCTAACAATAACATTAAATCCAGACTATAATTTGTGGATATTTATTCAGAGTAATAAGATCATGTTAAGAAATAAAACAAAACAAAGAGTGACTGTGGGAAAGCATTTTGTACCCAGTGTTGGGTATGCTGGGAGATCGGTGATGCTGTGGGCCTGTTTCTCTACGAAACTTAGAGAGCGTGAAATACACGATTTAAAAAAAATTGTATACTGACAGCAAAGTGAAAATGGTTAATTACTGAGGAGAATAATGATCCAAAATGGTTCTCCGGGTATAAAAAAAAAAATCAAAACATTTTTGATAGTCACCCCAGCAATAAACACAATAGAAATCCACAAGATGAATGGAGGGTATGACAAATGTGCAAACATCTCCCACAACCTTGTCAGATGTAAAAATAAGTTGTACAAAGTGTCACAATAATTGCGAATTTTTAACATGTAGGTTTTCCTCCTTCATCCAACCTAATTTTGAAAGTTGTGTTCAAAAATTTTGACAGCAAAATTTTAAATGTATGCCAAAAGTTTGAGTAAACAAATACCATGACTGTAAACTCCATTAATCTGTCAAAGTCAATGTGAAACAATACATTTTACTTTAAATAAACAACAGCAGAACCATCTTGTGCATCAGTCAGGAATTAGTTTTGTCTTCAATTTGAGATCTACAAGAAAATGAAAGCTTTCACTGAATATGAAGATGTCAGCGAAAACATGCACACCTTTGTGTAATCTCTGCTCTCTAACTTTGAGGTCAGGCAAGGTGGGAGAATTACAGAGGCTTAGAGTCGTTATGCAAGACCTGGAGCCACCACAGAATTAGCTTCGTAAGGCAGAAAACGCTCAGTCACTCATTTCTAAAATTACCTTTATTTGAATTTATAGAGACCTCACCTTGTTACCAAACACAAAAACCTGCTCACACTAAAAAAAAAACAGTATTCTTTAATAAAAAATGAAAAAAAAACCCATCCAGATTCTAGTTTGAATAATGAATCGTTGTTTTTTCTGTTTTACAGTGGGCGTTTGTTGAACAGGTGTGCTGTTACCTTTGATTCCGGCTGACCGGACACGGTGGTACCCTGCCGGTTTAGGTCCCGGTTCTGAGGTTCGCTTTCCTTTTCGCTGATTTCCGTCATATCGAATCGGTAAAAATGCTCGTCCAGCAGCAAAAACCGAAGTCCGTGGAGACAGAGGAACGAGAAAACTATTCATACAGAGAGCTCTTAAAATATATGGCGTGGAAAAAAAGAGGAGACGTCCAATCGCTAATCTACCAAGAAAAAAAAAAAACCAAACAGTCAAATCCTTTAAAAGCGACCTGCTTCCTTTCAGGTTTAAAGCTCTGAACGGGTGGAAATGAAGGCAATAAAATACCGGATTAAAACCAGAATATCCGTTAAGACTCGCTGTTCGTCCTCCGCCGCCTCACGCTTGTCTCGTGCCCCGGACAGTATTTCTTCTCGCGCGCGCACACACACGCGCTCCTTACAACAACTTTAATCTCGTCGATAGAAAGTGTTCCGCGCGCTCTGATTGGTTCAATTTGACAGACAAAGGGGGGAAAGGGAGCACAGAAGCCGCTGTGATTGGCTGTGAGGTGATGACGCTTAGATGTGATGAATCTTTTAAATCTGAGCCAGAATATCGTATTTCAAGGAAAGATTTGATCTTTATTGAACATTTCACCTTATCTGACCAAGATGATATGAAAATGTAAACATAATAACTAAACAACAATTAAACATATTAAACATAATAAAATAAATAACAGAATATGCAATACTGTCAAATGGTGATATTGACAAATATCAATATTGTCATTGAAAACTGTATTTTGAGAACTTGCAAACGACATAAATGTCAAATTATTTTACTCTAAATGACTTTACAAGTATGTTTCTGTTCTTATTTTGGTGTTTCAATTAGCCTACACGTTAAATTAAGAACTATTAAAACAATGTATACCTGGAAGTATTATTATTAGTACACTTGTAGCCAGATTTTACTAAGATATTTAATTTCTGAATTTGTGAAGTTGATCTTTTAAGGACAATTTACAAAAAATAATCTTATTTCTTTGGTTTTTAACATCTTGCTTCTAATAAAAGTAATATTTACCTTGTCTCTTTGAAAGTGTAGGCAGCCATCTTGGATTTTTGAATAAAACTGGGACTTGCCACGTGGAATAGTAATTGAACCCTCCACCAAAAGGTATAAAACAAATAAATTGTTAATAGAGCAGAATTTTTTAAAGGAAGGTTAGTTTCTGATTAAAAAGGAAGAGATCTCAAAACTCAGTGACACTCAAGACACCAGCGATAAACAATTCATTTTATGGCCATTCCCACCATCATCAGTCACTCCATCTAAACATTTGATGCACAGTTAATAACATGGAAAGCAAAAACATAACAAGGTTCTGAAAAATGGTTTGCAGTCAAATTAAATGTTAAGTATCAATGACCGTAACTTTTATTTTTCACAATTTCCACTACTGTTTCAAAAGCATAAGATGAAATAAATGTCAACTCACTTGTTTGACAGTTCTGACATTTAGCAATACTTTTTCTTCACTATTCATATGAATAAAATGCATATATCTTAGTGTCTCGGAACAACATGACTTTTTTTCTGTTTTTGTGCTTCAACAAGATTTGAAATGCAGGGAAAAGTACACCTTAGGAAATATACCTAACTAAACATAGATAGACATCTTCTGTTCACATTGCCTCACATCAGCACATTAGACCAATACCACTAAGGGAGCTAATATATGCTGACTGACTCAACTATAGTACAGTTGTATTTTTCATGTCAGATATACTGAATCAAGCTTGAAATGAAATAAAATAAACATTGGCATAACAAAATGTGAGAATATAAAAGCCTTTTCTAATTAACGAGCAAGAATAACTTCTCTTACTGCAATTGATCCTTTGCACGTGACGTCACACTATTGGAAACTCGGCCCGCTGCGCCATGACTGACGTCAAAACAACCTTTACGCTCCTATAAAACCCGTCAAGAAACGCACTTGTGGTGGCCCAATATCGCTTTTATTACGTTGATTTCCAAGGAAAAATGACCACAGAGTGCTGCGGTCGGTCGCAGAGAAAGACAAGGGTGAAAACCAAACGTGCATTTCATTTTGTAACTTTTAATCAGGAAAGATACTGCAACTGTCAGCAATAATTACCGTCAGCCCTCGGTGTAATCGCAGATTTGCAGCGAACAAATATTCGAATAAGAAATATCGCATTATGGAGAAGGTAGCTTTTAACCATTGGTAACCATGGAGACAGTGCCCCACCATAATGTAGCCTAGCATGTACGGGAAAAAAACAAAAAAGATTAGCGTCTCCTCTTTTGTACGTTTTTAATGCTGCTCCGGTATAAGGGGAAACGCTGTTTATGACTTAGTGATATAAATTATGTGGTGTGAATTCAGGCAAACTCGGTAATTTGATCAACACATCGGGAGGGAGGAGGTATGGGTCGGTTTGTAAACTAGCTGTTTCCAACTTTTCTAAATACCGCCGTTTGTGAGCCACAACCAGGTGTGTAACGTTCACAGACTAATTAGCTTGACTCGAGCAAGTATAGAAGCCATGAATAGACTGGCAAAAACAACTTCAATACTCCCATCCTTCACTTCCGACGTTCATCATGGCGCCTTGAATGATTAAGTGATGTAGGGTCAATTCAATTCCATGGCTCTTCACATGTGTGCAGTGTTGTATAAAGTACTGAAATCTCAAAGTGAAGTAAAAGTATAGGTTTCCTCTCCAAAATATGACTTTGGTAAAA
>CAEGAF010060482.1:0-16522 GCA_903067075.1 Micropoecilia bifurca
TCCTCATCAACACCCACACCTGTGTTAATGGAGCAATCACTGAAACGATGTTAGCTGGTCCTTTTAAGGCAGGGCTGCAATGAAGTTGAAATGTATTTTGGGGGATAAAGTTCGTTTTATAGGCAAATAGTGATTTTGCAATTAATTGCTATTAAGCTGATCACTCTTTATACCATTCTGGAGTATATGCAAATTGCCATTATAAAAACTGAAGCAGCAGACTTTGTAAAAATTATCATTTGAATCATTCTCAAAATTTTGGCGTGACTGTACACAATGTAATGAAGTTACAATGTTTTTTTTAATGTTCATAATTAATTATTTGTACTCTTTAAGTTTCATTGAGTCTGACTTAGTCCAGACTCAATGTCACCTCAACACCTTGTTTCCTTTATTACAGTCTTCATTTCTTGAGAAAAATAAGATTAATTAATAGCTTAAAGGATTTTTAAAATATTAATTTCCAATGCAGAAGTCCAATGTCATCTGTAAAGAAAAGTCACAACATTTTTTCCTAGTTGTGTGATTTTTTTACAGTTACTCGGGAGAAAAAAACATAGTGACAAAGTTGCTAAGCTGCCAACAGTGATGCCTAAGATGCAGTTGTTAGTTATGGAAGCCAATTAACACAAAAGGGAAAACTCAAAAGTTACTTTCCTACTTTTTGAACTTAGTGTGTGAGGTTGAAAGGACACACCTTATCTTTTTATAGTAGAAACCTACATCAGATTAAGTCACATCGTGATGGCAACGGAACGATGGTCCACAAGACAAAAGCTACGTTCACACAACAGGCAAATGTGACCCATATCTGACATTGGAGGTCTGAACGACCCAATTACAATTTTCTCACCCCCCAAAAAATCTGCCCTGTCCCACTTCTACAGTGGTACCTAAATCAGATATGTTTTCAAAGAAGCTCCACTAAAAGCTGCTAATATTAGCTATGATATATTTTTATCAGCTTCCTTCATCTTGTTATGATCTTGTGGCGATGCCGTCGTCTCCCACTGATCAATGGCTTTAAAATTGATCAACATAAGGCGGCGTCCATTATTTCTGCACTCCTGTGTCATGTCTATGTTGTCGGTCTTAAACTGTTCACACAGAAGTCAGAGTGCAGCCGCATTTAATTAGTGTAAATTAAGTACAGCAGTAACAACTACGTAAATTAAGTCCAATTTCACCAAGAAAATTTGGAATAGAGCAGTAAGACCTGCGGTGTGAACGTAGCCACACTCAAACTATATTAAGGACCTCAGTTTAAATAACACGAGATCTTTAAAGATCATCATTTCAATTTCCCTTTCCTCAGTTTTACAGCATCTCTCGTTTTACTTGCAGCCAATGATTCCTGTGGCAAAACCAGGTGTCATTTATAAAGTGCACACAGAACATTTGATTAAACACACGAAGAGAGACAGTAGCATAAGAAAGTGTTCCACACACAGCAGCGACGGGTAGTGTGGTAAAGTGTAGCCTTGCCGTTTCCTGCAGATGATGATGGCCAGGAAGGCGACCAGGCCGGACACCAGGGCCAAGGAGATCCAGATGATGGTCATAGTGTTGTAACGCAGAGGAGCTGCAGAGACACAGAGCGCCAGCGTTTAGCTGAGGACAGGCTGCAACGGTCGACAGGTTAGTGTTTACGCTGACGCTGGTGGAGACAGGTAGGTGTTTGAGTTTAATAAGAGTCTCAGAACTTTCTAATTACCTTGTGTTTGACTTTGAATGTTTGTCAGCAGCATTATGACTGCCTGGTTATTAAGTCTGTACTTAGAACTCAAACTGCAGCACGGTTAAAAAGAAGAAAATACAAACCAAACAAGCTGATTAAGAAGATTACAGTCTGTTTATGGCAAAATATAAACAGAAGCAGAAAAAAATGAAAGTTCTTTAAATGCAGGTGGATCTGGCTTGTCATCGATTCTCAAATACATCTTGGTTATTCAATGCATAATCATTCCTAGATCTAATCCGACCCATTGTGGTGTTGGCTGCATGGTTACTGCTGATGTCCTGCTGGAAGATCAGGGTTTCTGACAGCTTTTCTTGGCTTCATTCACCTTCCTTTAGTTGGTGTTTCCAGGGTTACGTACTGTATGGTGTAGTTTTGCAGTTGTGCTTTACTCGTTCTGTTTTTGGATGCCTGATTGAACAGAGTGATGTTCAAGTTTGGGATACTGCTTTATAACTTACTGTAACTCTGCTTTAAATGTCCGCACAACGTTCTCCCCTAACCTGTCTGGTCTGTACCCTGGTCTTCATGAGGATGTCAGTTCATTAATGCAATTCATCTTTAATTACTCAAAACAGCTTCTGTGGTCTATCCTGCTGATAGACCACAGATTGATGTTTACTAGCTCAGAAGGAAACAAACAGAACAAAAATTCTGTTTCTGCTCTCTGAACTAACTGAAAGTGTTAGTCCAGGCAGTAATAGCACTACTTAGCATTTTATTCAGTATCTGTAGTGCTTATTGATTGGACAGCATGTTGTCTCCTCTGCTCTCTGATGGCCTGTTGGCTTCAGAGCCAGAAAATGAGAATGAATCAGTATGTTTTAAAGGAAGATAAGCTGGGAATCCCATCATGCAGCAGTTGGCTTATTACAGACAGACAGTCTGCCACATCCCATATTATGGAAATTGGTTATTTTGATAAAATAAAAATAAATAACACTTTGTAGTAGAATTCTGTTGTTCTGTCTCAAAAGGAATGCCCCATTAAAAGTAATAAATAAAAATAAAAAGTAAACGACTGAGTATTGAGGAGACACCACTGTGAGGCAGCAGGGCCGGCCAGAGCCTTTTTAAGGCCCGAAGCAGAGGCCCCCACCACCAACATGGCAACACTAGATGCTTTATAATTGCTAAGCTACTCTATCTATACATATCTAGCAAGCCAAGAAAAGCTGTCAGAAAACCTGATGTTCCAACAGGACATCAGCAGTAACCACACAGCCATAATTTGAAAAAATATGAAGAGAATAACCATTATTTGTGTAACAACCATAAAAAACCAGAAATTGCTTTTCCATGTAAATAAAATTTAATTTCTACTATTCAATGTTAATAAAAAATATATACACCTTTATTTATTTATTTTGGACATGCACAAAAAAGCAAGGAAGAAGAAAAAAATTATTAAAATTAAAAGAAATTATCATTCCCAATTGACAAGCAATTTTATATTACATACATTTTATCATGCTAACTTGGTGCTGTTAGGGGCCCTAAGCAGTCGCTTAACTCACTTATGCCTTGGGCCGGCCCTGACTGACACAGTCACCAAAACCCAAACACAAACCTCTTGTTCGAAATTTAACATTCCATATCTGTCCAGAGATTTTATTCAATTTCAGCTCATTTTCAGAGTATAGCTCCAAAAAATTGCAATACGTTTAAGGTAGCGGTAGAAATATCTATATATCTTACTACACTGTCTTCTCCCCATACTCATCATGACCTGAAAACTGTCTACATCAAACTCCAGAATGTGTTTTTTTCAGACTGCATAGGGACCCAGCACATTAAAGAAAATCAAGAATGGCTTCCAAGTGGCAGGGCAGTCGAGCGGCTGCGTCCAGCAGCTGAGTTCCGGTCACCTGCTTTTCCAGTCTGGATCTCGACGTTCTGGCTGAAGCGTCCACAGCCTGCCGACGTTCTGGCCCGAACCTGGAAGATGTACTTTGTCCCCGGCTTCAGCCCCGACACCAGAGCACTGGTGTTTCTAGTTTTTAGGGTGGAGTAACTCTGCTCTTCATTGTCCTGTCAGACAAACACAGAAGGTTTCCTTTCAAATATTGTAAACATGAATACAATGTCCTTCTTTTCTCAGAAGGCTCACTCTTGTACTCTTAGTTTACTCTCTGGTCGTTGATTCTTGTTAAAGGAAGCAAAACGTTCACCAAAACCAAAATCAAAAAGTATAATGACACTCCATTAGAAAATAAACAATTAGAAAATAATCTACAATAAATTATTGTGTACAAAATTGTGTAATATATTACATAATGACTACAACCTGGAAATGTAATCTAAAGTATATTAAATCGAATCCTTAAGACCCCAAAAACGCCAGATTAACGTCTATTCAGTACACTTCTATAGAAAAGACTCTTAATACAATCTGGATTAAAAATCCAGTTAATTATTCCTGTCACTGCTATCCTCACTTTGTAGAGGCAGAGCAGGTTAAACAGTTACAAGAGGTGCTAGTGAGCTCCAAAATGAATGACTCATGCGTCTTTAGCAGGGATTTTGTCTTCATCGTGCCCAGCTAATGAGGAGCAGCAACGGACCACCGCCCTCCGCATGACTCTGATTTGTTCTGTGAAGTTCTAGAGAAACCTTGAGAATACACACTGCTGACTGGTCCACTTGAAATCCTCACACACACACAAACGTGTCAGCCTCTGGGTGAAGATTAAGACGCAGAGCAAGAGACAAGCTAATCCTTCAGCCCTCCCCACACCAACCTGCTTGTTTGGCTATGAGACAGCAGGCTCCCAGGCCGCTGCTTCTGCAATTAGATGATTCCTATCGCCACACGCACAAACACCCGGACACACACACGCTCGCAGCAATTAGCTGATTGTGAGGTTTATGTGCTCAACAGCCGCTCGCTGTCACTGTCACTCCTGCTAAGTTGAAATCCACACTGCCTCGTCCTCCCTGTTCCTCTGCCTTTCGACCCCCATTTCCTTTCAATTAGCCGATCTGGCACTAGGATCCTTCTCCTGGACGAGCTCATCTGCTCCCAATCCGACTGCCATGGCTTGGATCTCCGCTCAGATCTGTCCCTGGGCCTTTCAGCACAATGAGCTTACAGGTTTCAAGCTGCAGTATGTAGCTTTTATAAAAACTTTTTTTATATATATTTATTGAAACAGTCAATGTGTCATGACAGTATGGTGTGAGACATAATCCATTAAAACATTGAGCTGGGTCTTCTCCCTGAGCTCCCAGTGCTAACTAGAAACAACCAATGAGAGAAGGACAAGGTCTTAGGTCTGTCAGTCAGCACTCTGTCTCTACCAGCTGTACTGAAGGTTTATCTTCCAGGATTCCTGTATGTTGAGCTCCATCCCACTTTCCAGAATCTCCCAGGATGATGCAGCCACCACCGTGTTTCTCCAAGAGGATCAGCTGTGTTCTGGCTGATGTTCAGAGATACACATGACGTTTCTTGTGTTGTTTCTGGGTTACATTTGGTCATGTGATCTGACCGGGGCAAATATTACCAAAATGTTTGCTGTGTCCTTTAAATATCGTCTGTGAAACTGCAATCAGGACTTCTTTGTTAAAAAACACAATTTCCTCCGAATAATTATGCATCACTTTGAGTTGGTCTTTCAATAATAAGTGGAGTTTAAAACATGACAAAAAGGCGTACAAACAGTTTTTCAAATCAGTATTTTTTGTCGTTGTTGCAGTGTGCGACTAACCCTCGACTTTTAGCTCCATACCTTCTCATAGTATTTGAGGTCGTACTCTAGGATGACTCCGTTGGGCTGGTCGGGTTCGTGCCATATCAGAGTCACACTGTTCTGACTGGCGTTCTCCTGGCGGATGGATAACACTTCTGAGGGAGCTGCAGAGCAAACAGGACAGATCAGGACACACAAAAAGACCGAAAAACAGTGTTTACCGCGATACAACACACAGCTCCTTCTGGGACCATGTTAATGCCCCGTTGGGCAGAACTTGTCTCAGTGACATCCAGCTCAAACCAACACAAAATGTAATGTTTGTTAGATGCCTGTCTGAATCTGAAACCCTCATCAGCAGCAGAATATTGTCTCACTTCCAGAAGAGCTACAGAATGGACATTAATTATTCATGTAGATGTTTTCAAACCCCTAAAGGTTTTGACTGAGACGTGGTTATCTTCAACAGATAAAGATAAATGGTTTAAATTCTCATTAGTTTGAATGTAAATCATTTTAACCGAGCGATTCAAAACACAGATTCAAAATGTAAACAAAGTCCGAGTGTGATTATTTGCATTCTTATAACTGCTGGGAGGAAACTAAAAATGTCACACATTTCACTTTTTTGAAACATAAAAGCATTCATCTGCTGTGCAGGATTATGCAGGAACAAAACATTATTTATAAACTGTTCTGGTTAAGGAGAAGTAGAAAATACAGGACGAGCTAAAAGTTAGCTGGCTGTTCATATCTGCATCCTCGCCCTTCTTTCTCTCTCATTCGCTCTGTTGTCGTACAGAGCCAAAGCAACAACTTTTTGTTCAGCTTAAAGTTAGCTTCAGGCTAGCTTAAGGTATGGCTATCTTAAGGTTAACTTAGGTTTAACATAAGTCTAGTTTAGGGTTAGCTTAAGGTTAACTTAAGGCTAACTTAAGGCTACTTTAAGGTTAAGTTAAGGTTAACTTAAGGCTAGTATAAGGCTAGTTTAAATCTAGCTTAAGATTAGCTTTTGGCTTGTTTCTGAGCACATGGTCGGGTTTTATGACTCTGCCCCAAAGTGATGGATTCACCTGAGTCTGGACATCATTCATTCATCTAATTTGAAGTATATATATTCCTTTTGCCTTTTCCAGCAGTAGCTAGATTGCATCTCGGTAGGGAAAGGTTATGTACAGGATAATTCAGCTGTAAAGTTAGAATGTTTAGAAATTCTCCGATTTAATTGAGCGTTCTAGTGATCATTCCTTGTTGTGGTAACAGTTCAGAGACTATTACTTCACGAGACACTGAGTTTGTCTCATGATTCCAGAGATAATGGATGGCGCCTCGATTCAAATAGAAAAACTATAACTTCACTAACAATTTCATTTATAATAAATTATGAATCTTACATATTAAAAAAAGGATTTAAGCTAAACTTTACCCTTACTTGAGTCATTTTATTAGGAAGTATTGCTACTCTTACTTGAGTAAAGTCTGGATGCTCTACACATAGTGCGTAACTTCACTTAATAAAAAAACAATGTTTTAAGCAAAAATTCACCACACTCAGACACATCTGCTGGTTTTGTTAAAGTTTTATAAGATTTTTAAATCGAAAAAAACTGATTTGGAAAAGTTTTATTTTAGTATGTATATGAATTATTGTCATTTTGTTCCCTAATATAGCAACATTTCCACGTAACTTTACATTTTGGTCCATGTGATGATGTATTTTTAAATATTAAACGATTTATAATTTGATCAGTTACTCAGTACATCTGTAGACTTTTTACCAAATACATTTTTTTTAATAATGTAATTTCTTGGACGGCTACTTTTTACTTTTACTTGAGTAAAAATATGTTCAAATTGTGCTTCTCTTAACTGAATCCAACCATTGCTACTCTGCCCACCTCTGCTCAATACTTGAGGTTAACTCCAAAGTGTTTGTGTGAGTCCATATGTTTGCGTCACGAACCCTACCTGCCTGGTTTGTTGTGATGTTCACCAGGGCAAACGGTGAAGCCTCGTTGCTCAGGTGTGTCACGGCGTTCGTGGCCAGGATGCGGAAGGAGTAGTTGGTGTGGGCCACCAGGTTGAGCACCGTAACCCGGGACTCCGTCAGGCCGCTCTGGCGAGGGATGAATCGGACGGCGGCGCTGCCGGAGCGCTCCACGACGCCCCCTCCCCCCAGCCCGATGCTGGCCCCGCCACCCACCTTCCCCCCACTGCTGCCTCCGGGGGAAGCTGTGCAGTCCTCACAGGGCCCGTCCCCGGAGCACCTCTGGCACAGTATGCTGTACTGCAGGTCGCTGCGTCCCCCGGTGTCCAGCGGCCGATCCCACTCTAAAGCCACAGACGTCCCGTTGACTGAGGAGATGACATTCACTGGAGCGGATGGAGGCCCTGGAGACAGAAAGGGATTTACTGAAGGTTCTGTCTGAGGTTTGCTCCTGGTGACCTGAGAGAGACTGAAGAGTGATTAGTCTTTTTAAATTGTTGATATATCTGAAAGAATGCCAAACTGATTTTCTGTTTTATCCACAGTCTATTCTCTCAAGATGTAACACTCATTTTCTCCTTTTGCTTTCCACTGCTGTTTTTTTTTTAAATTTTTCGGCAGTTATGAAACACGGTGGGGAAACATGAAATGAAACTGCCGGTCCAGAAAGTTACTCACCAGGTTGTTGCTAGGTAACCAAAGCGTGAATGAATCCATTGATGCCACCAACCTTGCTTAGCTGATTGTGAGTTTAAGCAGCTAAAGCCTTCCCTCTGCCTACATCCCCCAGAATGCTGTGCAGTTCTATGTTGGCGTTCAGTGAAGTAAACAAAAATTCTTTCATTGACGTTGATCACCTGTCTATCGCAATATTTGTTATTGATTTGAGCCCTAGTGAAAAGTATTATCCCTTCTATAGATTTCTTTTGTTTTTGTTGTTGTTTTGTTGGATCCTTCAATTCATACTAATTTTATGATCAGACAAATCTGAGAAAATTAAAAGATAATTAGGATAGTTTTGACACCCTTAGCAGTAGCCATTTCTCAGTCTGTCTTTCTTTTTCCCATGGAAAAACTTTATTCATCTTTTCAGAATAGTTATTTAATCTGCTTGTTTTACTTCTGTCTTGACTTGAACATTTGAGTCATTTCATTATGTGTGGTTAAAAGTCCATCTTTGTGTATTTGAACTCTGTAAAGCCACTTGTGTTGCACTTGATTAATGCTCTATAAATAAAGTTTGATTGATTGCATAATTAGACCTTTGCTTGATTGGTGTAAATGTACTTAATTCCAGTAATTTCAAGATGTAATAAATAGGGGGTGATTATATTTTCAGATTGATTTGGATGATTTCATAATTTGAAAATATATATTTTTTGTATTTACTCAGCTTATCTTCAATCAAAAATCCGATTTACAAATTGTCAAATCTGTGCAACAAAAAGCAAAAACAGAATCAATCTGTTATGTTCGCAGCTCTGTAGATTAAGCACATTTACACATTGCACATGTGTACACATGTGTTTCACCCAGTCCGCCTGCATCTACAGGAGCCCGCTGACGGGAAACATTCAAATGTTGATTATACGATCAACATTTAAATATACATTTAATGTATGTATTTGAATATATAGTTTAGAGGCGTCGCCATATCTTGAGTCAGCTGTAGTTGTCATGCCAGGCCATTGGGTGGTGCTGTTATTTTAGCATGTCACAGAATGTGCATGTGCTTTTAACCCTCAGTTTCCACTTCACTGCAAACAGTAACCTGTCTCCAATGAATGTAGTGCTGCTGTAATATATATTTCCTACTGGACGTTGTGTTAAACTCAACAGGTTAAGTAACCCAGCACAAGGCCTGCCGCCATCGTTTTTCTTTTCTTCCTGCGTGCTTAGAACAAACCCTGCAGCCATGTGTTCAGCGCTTTTCACACTTTTGAAGTTCGTTGCACGTCTGTAGAAAAGTTTCACTCTGAAACTTTTCCAGCACTTCAGAGTGAAGTGCTGGTGTGACAGACTCTGATCTGGTCACCGGTGTAAACAAGCCGCTGTTGAAGAGCGGTATTGTGGTGAACAGTGTGTGTGCGTGTGTTTGTGTGTGTCCTTACGGGAGCAGGGTGCTGCTGGCGGGTCATCTGCCGCCCTGTAGTAGTTGGAGTCACAGGGGCAGGAGACGGCGGCTCTGGTCTCTGAGTGGCTGTGTTGGGGACATTTCCCACACGGACCGTCTCCGGCCACCGGCTTATAGAAACCCACCTCACAGGCTGCACAGGGACAGAGAAAACAGCCAGATGCTCACGAATCCAATGTGTTTATTAACACATCAATTAAATCAAACAATACTGTTAAACCTAACTCCCAATCATTCATCTGAAGATATATGACCCTCTGCCACCAGCCACCGAGTCTAATGTATAATTACCGGCTTGTAATGGCAGAAACTTCACAGCAGAGATGAAAGCCGTTTCTTGCCTCTGCTCAGATTTGGGATGAAAATATCCTGAACTGTTGATACTCCCAGTGAGACCATCACAATCCAGCCCAAGCTTCGACGCTATTCAGCTTCTCTGATACATATTCACTTTTAACTCTGCACTTATTAATAATGGAGGGCTTGCTGATAAATATATTCTCTTTCCAGGCAGCTAATAGGCTTTTGCAATGGTAAATGGGGCAGATGTGGAGCTGCTTACACAGAAAAACAGCAGCAGCAGACAACTTTATCAGCTTGCTCTCCCCCTCACCAGCTAATTTATGCTCCCCCTTAAATACATGTGCTGTCTTACAGACAGGGTGCCGGCCTCCTTGTTGTCTTGTGAAGTTTATAGACGACAGCTTTAGCCATTCGGGTTTAAAGGAACTACAAAATTGCGTGACCAAGATTTAAGCTCATTCAGCTCAGTTTATTTATGTAGCACCGATTTACAGCAAAAAAAAACAAACAAGTGAATCTAGTACAATGTACACATAGTACATTGATTAAACATAAAAATATGTTTAATCAATTGGTAAGAAATACAGATTCAGCATCAATTGCATACATTTTGATGGGATCTTTGTTATTAAACCAGGGAGGTTCAACTTAATATTTAAATAATTTTCTGCATGAGGAAACCCAGATGTTTGCGCTGAGTCCCTTGACTTGAAGAAGTTTAAAGAAATCGTGGCTTCATGCAGAAATCCTTCATGCTAAGCCAGGATGTAGCAATAGTGGGAAGGAAAACTCCCCCTATCACTGTGAGAAACGCTCAACAAAACTTTGGTTGTTGTGAGCCGTAATCTGCTACAGCCAACTGGAGCTTTAAGGCTGTTTTCACACCTGACAGTCCGGTTAACTTGGTTTAATCAGGGACAAAGTCTCAACATCTGGTACACTTTCAGTCATTTTCAGTTGGTTTCAGTTGGAGCGCTTTTCTTTCACACTGCATGGTGTCAAACAAAGCAAACCCTTTAAAAATCCTGTTCCCCTCCAGGCCTGTGGTGGCACTGCACCACAAACCACTGAAGGAAATGACATGAAAACCTCTGAAGAAGACAAAACACAACTTCCTTCTTCATAAAATGTGAACAGAAATGGAGTGGCGTCAGATTATAGTGGCTGTAGGGTTTCTCTTTTGTCTTTGGAAAAACACCATGAGCCATTTCTTCTGATAGTGTCTATTGCAGGCATGTCCAAAGTCCGGCCGTGGTCAAATTTCATCCGGCCGCAGCCTCTGTCAAAAAATCAATAATGTCTGGCCGCACGTAGAATTAATACATTGGGCAGCAATACTGTTACCTTCATAGGGCGTAGCTTACACACTAAATGCTGTTCCTCATTTACCCACTAGAGGGCAGCAGCCCGTGTGACTCAGAGTGACGCAGAGAGCCGCGGTTCGCACCAACTGCTTTCTCTCGCGAACTTTTACCGACAGCTGGATAAGGACAGGTTTCGAGATATTCGGTTTGGTAAGGAAATGCTCAGCTTGTTTGGGTCGACGTTAGGGTTGCCACCTGTCACAAATCAAAATAAGGGACGCGTCGTCCTAGTGTCATAGTGGGGAAGTGGTGGGGGGGCAGTTGGTCGCAATATCGTAACACCGTGAGTGAAGCAATGACTGGGGCAGCCTACTATTTAAAGTACTCGGGACCACTTCTTTGTTATTACACATAGTCTACTTATTTGTAGAATAAGGAACACATCGCGGCCGTTTCGGTTCAATACGGGACGCTACATTTAACAGTCAAATATGGGACGGGTTGCAACCCTAGACGACGTATTTGTGTGAGAAGACATTCTCTGTTGTGAACTTAAATAATGACTCTCACTTAGGAGGCATGTTGCTCATCAATACCGCTGCCTTTGATGTATGGCAGACACGTCATTTGTCATTTACTATAAGTCTCTGAATAAAGTTTTTTAAGATCAAAATAAGTCATAAATTCAGACAAGTTTTCAATCCAGAATAATAAACTTTTAAAAATCTGATCAACATTTACTAATATGTCATATTTCAAATGAGCCCTCCACTTGCTAATATGACTAATACTTGCTCATTTTTTTGTTATTTTATTTAGAAATTCTGTAAATATTGAACGGCCATAGTGAGATATTTTTTTATGGTTCAAATATAATTTGCACACAAGAGTACAATTACTTCTGTTTTACTGTTAGAAGTGTTAAAAAAGTGAAGTTAAATGAATATTCAATTGCATATGATATGGATGATTCAAATGAACCAAATGACGGGTTTAAGGTCGCTGAAATTAAAATAAAAAAGCAAATGTGAAACACAGAATGGCTTGCTGAAATGTGTTTCAAATATATTGCTGTTCTATGTAAAGAACGCCGGTCAAGGTCGGCCCCCCCTACTTTTTTAGCACACCAAATCTGGCCCCCTTTGAAAAAAGTTTGGACATCCCTGGTGTAGTGTGTTTGTTTTGGTTGTATTTACCCTTTGCTTTAGTTTGTTAGTTTTTGCATTGCTCTCCAGTCCACAAGGTGGTCAAACTTGCATTTAAATTGCATTCACTTCACCTGAACCGAGATATAGGTTTGTAGGTGGACCAGAGTTCAATCGCCCATCGTAATCTCCCCAAACCAACTGGACTTTGTAGGCTAGCAAATTAGAGTTCAATTAAAGCGGACTAAACAAGGAGCAACAAACAAAAAACTCAAAAGCACTGGCCCAGGAGAACATTCTATGTTAGAAAAAACATATGAGTTGACGGCAGAATCAGTGCCTTGAGAGTCTATTTAGGAGATTAATGCAGCTTAATCTCTGTGCCAGTAGTAAAATCTATAGAATGACAGAGTCCACACAGTTATTTCCACCACTAACTGTGCAAATTGCTCTTAGTCTGGGACAGAGCCAAGATTAAACACAGAAAGACAGAGACAGGTATATCATCTGTAGGACAAGTACATGAAGTTTTTGGCAGCAGTAGCTTAGCCGAATGCCAAGGCAAGATGTACCAGAAGCTGGGAGAGAACGTGAAGTTGATCACAGGTAAAACAGCAGATAATGCAAAATTGTTGCATTGTGTGAGGTTTTAGCTGAGTAAGGAAAAGTGATCAGCATGTCCCCCAGCAGCCTAGGACTATAACTGCAGTACTTTATATAACTAGATTGTTCAGTATGTTATTGTGAATTGGCGCAACGAACATAAAATTAGCCATCTACTTGATATTTAAGAACTACTTTCTGTTTCTCTAATACAGAAAACCAACAATAAAGTACATCCAAGGTATTTGGATTATCAAAAATGGAAAAAGTCCAATCCTGTGAAAACTCTTGCAATCCCCTATAATTTATGTACATTTATGTGTTAAAACATCTCCCCCGCTAGAAGTGCAACGCAACGTTTCTGTCAGCATGAGCAAAACTACAACCAGCAGCAAAAAAATGAAAAAAATCACAGCAGCTTGTGCTAAGAATAAGCACAAATTATACTGCTGACAGTTTTGAATGGCATGTGAAAATGCATTTAAAATAAGATATCAAAGACAAATTCAAATCACTGTAGAATCAGCCCGGCTTATAAAGCACTCCAGAGCTGCTGTTTTATTTGCGCTCCTTCTTCAATACAGTTGATGACTCAAACACCTGAATTCCCTCATCATCATGTCAAGAGGTAATGAGCCAATCATTGGATTAATTTGAGGCAAAAAAATGACTAAAACATGCAGAATCTTGGCCCACATGAGATGCCATTAGGCATATCATGGTCTGAGGTATTTATACAAGCCCTGTTAGTCTAAATACCAACAGGGCTTTGTCTAATTACAAGCCCTGGGTTGGCTGGTAGGTAGGATACCCAGGGCTGGTACCAACCTACCTCCCTAATGCAGCCTAGGAAGGTACGCTGCCTTAAACAACTGACCTACCTTCCTCCCTGCATTTATATCTACATAAGTTCATTATTCAATTTTCATTACTTAGTTTTCACCATTCAAGTGCAGTTCCTGCACACATACCTACTTATGGCTACTTTCCTACCTACCAACCTACATTGGTGGTGATATTGAAAACAATTCTAGGTCAGACATCAGTGGCCTGATGCATAAGGGCAGGTCTATTCAATAAATTCTATTATAATTGCACCGAATGAACAAATTAGTTATTTTTACACATTTGACATGTGAAGCTATTGGTGTCCAGAATCAGCCATTCCTAATTCATGTGGTGTTTCTCTACTTAAAAAATGTACCCATGAATAGGTCATGTGAGTTATGTTGAACACATATAGAAAACCATGTTTGAAAGCATGCAATTCTGTCCGGCTTGAGCAATAAAATCAAAGAGCAAGCTTTAATTGTACACTGTCAGCAGCAGAGCTGTCACTGGCATTAGCACCGTCCACAGGACTTCTCTGAGTCTGAATGAGGTATTGTAGATTTTATAATTATTCACTGGTAAATAAAGCAACTGGCTGACATTTAAGTCAATGTACACATACCATGTAAGTAGATAATTGGACTTTGCAAAGACACAAACAAAAGAAATGGCAGCAAAATATCTGCAACTAATAAACCAAAAGTCTTTTCTACAAGTAGAAAGAGACTTTTCACTCGGCGTCATACGAACGATGGCATATGAAAAAGCTTTTGTTACTTAGGCACATGCTGCTTATTATTCAATTTTCATTACTTAGTTTTCACCATTCATGTGTCACAGTAATGCCCATTTCTGCCTGTCTTTTCAGCTATAGAAACAGGCTTCAATTAGGAGTGACTGGAGAACACAGACTAACGGAGAAAGCAAATAAGAGCCAATTGTGTTTCAGTAATACTTATGTTATCACAGTCATTTTTACTCAAGTGATACATTTCCTGTTAAACCGATGAGAGATATATGAAGCCATACTTCAGTGAGCTCCATCATGTTCTACATCAAATTTTAGGTCATATCAGTGTTGAACACGTTTAAATATCATTACTTTTCAAACAACGATTGTTCAGTTTTACCTGTTTGTATTATATGTCTGCCTCAAAACTACAGTCAAAGAAGCACACAAGGCCTGCAGTGCTCCTGGTTGCCTAAAGAGGGCAGACCTGAGCCAGCGCGGTTCTGGAATAAAAATGCTCATTAAAAACCTGAAAGTTTGTGGAGCTTTATGTTAAGACAATTTATAGGTTGTTTGACAGTGTAAACGTTAATTTACGTATTTACAAGAAGAATGTGCCAAGAAGGTCAGGTCAGCCTCATATTTGACAATTTATAAATAAATGCAAAAAGAATTCTGTTTTTCCTCTTCTTGTCGCATTTTTTGACAAATTACAAAACAAACAAACAAAAATAAAACAGTACGTGCTTCTGCCTTCTTGCGCTGTATGCTTGGTGACTGTATAAGGCGTTTGGTGAGATGTCTGCATTAATTTTCTACTGCTAGATAAAGTATTTCTCTTGAACTGCTAATATTTTTCATATTAATTTAGAATTTCTGCTAAAATAATCCTAATAGATGGTCATACTTTCTTCAGTTCCAGTTATATTTTATATTTTTGACCGAGTCACTGTCAGAGGGTAAGTTCTGAAAATGTACTCGTCGTGTGATGTGAAATTTTTTCTTACAAAAAATATTTGGGAGATCCATCAGAAGAATAAATTATGATCAAGAACAACCAAAGTGAATGATTTTTCTTAATCTTATATTGTGTTATATTGATTGAATGTTTTTTTGATATTCATTTCAATATTGAAGTGTTTATTGAAGTATTAATTTAAGTATTCAATATTGAATCCTTTTGCAGAATGATTTTCACAATATTATAATTCAACGTGTTTTGATCCAAGGCTGCTGTTTTGTTTCTCTTATCTGTTTATTTTTGTAGGAATTTTCATTTTTAATGTATTATTTGATCCATGTATGTTAGACCTTTTAGTTTATGTTGAATGTGTTGATCCCAGGAAGAGCAGATGCAGGAAACTACAACTAATGGGGATCCAGATAAAAGAAAGGAAGACATTTTTCCTTTGCAAAGCAGCAGCATGTTGTGAATAACTCTCAAGTCATTAAAATGGCAACCTTAATAGTGTGGAGACATTCTGCAGAGCTGGAAGGAAATGTGCTGCCAGCTGATATTCTTGTTACAGAATGTCACTCTAAGCAACAGAGCGACATTTTATTCATCCTAACTAAAGTTCTAACAGGAATACAGAAAAAACCCCAAACAAAAACAAAACATCTTTCTCCTAAGCGATCTAAAAGCTGGTACGGTTGCGTAGCATCTTCAGCTCAGTGTGTAAACCTGACTGAAGACAACAGTGTTCATCCCTTTCACACTCTCAAAGTCCAACCAAAGCAAGAAACAATCCCTTCAAGCAAAATCCATCCCAGACTGTTTGTCTCATTCTTGTTTTTATCCCATTAATCCCTCCATCTCTTGAAGGTTTTGTTGAACAACCTGAGTTGAGAAGCTGGTCACGTCAGACCTCAGAGCAGCTCGTTCATCAACGAGAGAGACAGCAAGCACTCTGAAGTCTCTGACAGCTTCACCAGGGGCTCTTCTCACACACACACACACACACACACACACACACACACACACACCTACACACACACACACACACACACACACACACACACACACACACACACACACACACACACACACACACA